>JAVHLV010000285.1:0-87193 GCA_036785495.1 Colletotrichum neosansevieriae | reverse complement strand
TTTCTAGACCTTTCTATCCACAGTATAGACAGTATTATTAATACTGTAATATACTGTGTTATATTATATAGTATATTATTAAGTATTATTATTTATTATATATTTTATAGGTCTTATTTATAAAGGGCTTTTGAGATATTTAAATAATATCTTACAGTTAGTATAAGCTATACTTACTAATCTCTATAGAGCTACCTCTGCCTTAGTATTATAGGGGGCCTATTTAAAGAAGGGCTAATAAATAGGGTATATAATAACCTATTTAACTTCTAAAGCTATATTTACTTATTTCTATATAATATAACTATATATATTAGTATTCTCTATAGAGATATTAAAATAAGCTCTCTTAAGAGCTATACTAATAATATACTCTTTATATAGACTAGGTTAGTTAAAGAAGGAGGAGTTTTTATTAATTATATTAATACTAAACTCTATAGTAATCCAGTTTATATTATTAGTAATAATAAGTATACCTTATATATATATTAACGAGAGCTCTCTTAAGGGCTATACTAATAATACACTCTTAGTGTTATATAGGCTGCTTAATAAAACAGAGTGTTTTATTAATTATATTAATACTAAACTCTTATACAATCTTTTATACATTATTAACGTTAATAGGTGCGCCTTATATATAGCTAGTATATTAATATACTAGGTCTAGTGCTAATATTTTAGAGAACTTATTATAGATTATAGAATAAGGAAGAGAGATAAGTATAAAGCCCTACTTATAGAGCCTTTTATGCTTCTAGCTATAAGAACCTCTTAGAAGGTTAAGGAGTTATCTCTTATATATACCTTACTAAAAGGTTTACCTTTTAGGCATTTTTTATAACACCTCACTAGAAGGTTTAGTAAAAGCAATTCCAGGCTATAAGAGCCTTAGTAGCCTACTTAGCTCTAATATAATCAGCTCTATTATATATAGTATAGTATTATTTATGCTATTACTATTCTGCTAGTCTATTTAGCTAGAGTATATATCTAACTTTATAATATTTAGATAGTTTGCTTACTAATAGGAATATATAGGTTTTCTATATTATTATCCTTAACTAATAGAGAGTATAGATTAAAGTGCCTCTATAGTGTTTCCCAAATTATATCTATAAACTAGGTGAATTTATTATAGTCTTTTTTGCAGGGGGGCTGTATTCTAACTATAAACTTAATACCTTATATATACTTAGTATATTAATATACTAAGTTTAGTATTAATATCTTAGAGAATTTATTATAAGTTATAGAATAAGGATAAGGAAGAGAGATAGGTATAAAGCTCTATTTATAGCAGAGCTTTTTATACTTCTAGCTATAAAAACCTCTTAGGAGGTTAAGGAGTTATCTCTTATATAGTAGTATTTATAGCACCTTACTAAAAGATTTACCTTTTAGGTATTTTTCCTAAGCTATAAGAGCCTTAGTGGCCTACTTAGCCTTAATATAATTAGCTCCGTTATATATAGCATAGTGTTACCCGCGCTGTTACTGTTCCACTAGTCTATTTAGTCAGAGTATATATCTAACTTTATAATATTTAGAGGGTTTACTTACTAGCAGGAATATATAGAGTTTCTGTATTATTATCCTTAACTAATAGAGAGTATAAGTTAAAGTGCCTCTATAGTGTTTCCCAAATTATATCTATAAACTAGGTGAATTTATTATAGTCTTTTTTGCGGGGGGCTGTGTTATAACTATAAACTTAATATAGTTATAGATATATTATACTTTTACTATATCTCTTTACTTTAATATTAACTATATTATATTTATTAATAGAAACCTAATATATATCTATCTATAGAAAGTTACTAAAAACTACTTTAATAAGTATAGTAAACTATAAAGTATTATTAAAGATAAAAAATTATAATTCTTAAGTTCAGGATTATAGAGTTATATAGTTAGTAGTTATTTAGCTATATATAAAATATAGACTTAAGGGTTTCTCTATAGTAAGTATATAGTTATTTATTCTCTATATATAGTTTATTACTTAGTTTAAGCTTATAAATATACTTTATAAGCTTTTGATTATTATTAATATATTCTTTTACTAAGTAGTAGAGGGATTTGCTTTTCTAAAAATACTCTAAGTATAGCTTTCTAAATATAATTTAATACTTAGCTAATAAGTAGTAGCTATAGTAAGCTAAATAGAAACTTTATTTATAAATTATTTATATAGTTATAGATATCCTTTTATAGCTTTTAGATACTATAGATTATCTTTTTTTATATATTTAATATATAGTAAGCCTTTACTTCTTAGGTATTTTTAAGTTATTCTTAGATATAGTATTCTTATTATTTCTTAATATAGTAAAGCTAAATACTTTTTAGCTTATTTTAGTATATAAATTAGCTATTTTAAATATATTAAGGGTAACTTAGATATCTTTTAGTATATTCTTTATAGTAAGATAGTTAGTATTTATATATAATTATATTACTATTTAGTATATATAGATCTAGGTATCTAAGTTATTATTACTAAGAGCTATAGTAAAGTTAGTAAATTACTAATTAAGCTTCTTTATTTATATAAAGTTACTAATCTATATTTTAGTAATAGCTTTTTCTTATTTATAAGCTATTTCTCTATATTATACTTAGTAAATAGCTTTTTATATACTAAGAGGTCTAGGGTTATAGTATAGCTACTTCTAGCTATAGCTTTATATTTATAAATATTAATATTAATATTTTGAAAGAGGATATATACTTAGTAGTTATTCTTATATATAGTATAGTATAGATATAAAAGATCTAAGTAAATATTATTATAGATCTAGTCTTAAAATATATATTATTACTTTTTATATACTTTATAGTACTTATCTCTAAATAAATAATCTACTTAGTAAGCTTAGTATAGCTTTTAATTTACTTTAAATAGGTTTATAATTATATTGATATATATAGTAGTTATATTATTACTTAGTAATATAACTACTATACTATTTACTATACTATTTATAGAGTAGTTAAAGATATCTAGAATAGTTAGCTTTATAACCTTATCTCTTATTATATAGCCCAGACCTTCTCTAGAGCTCTTAGTATTACTAGTGCTGCCCTCTAAGCACTATATAAAGCTCTATATATAGACCCTCACCTATAGCTACTCCTTTTCTACTATAATAGATAACTTCCTCCCACTTACCTTATACCTATATATATAATAGTTATAAGCCCAGCTCTGCTAACTGCCCGGTTTACCCCTAACTATTACCTATAGGTATAGGAGAGTCAATCTCACACGCTTATTACCTCTACTCTTCTCGCACACCCGCTGTGTTACGCTGACTTGCCTGCTGCCTTATGCTAACTTACACACTGCATTATACTGACTTACGCGCTGCAATACGCCTGTGTGCGCCCACCTGAGAGTCTAAACCCTACTAACAGGGGGCCCCTGCCCGCTTTGCTTTGCTGCACCACGCCACACCTGTCCGCGCTGCACCCGCTATGCTGCGCTATATCCACTGCGCCATACCAGTCTGCGCCATATCTGCAGCACTACGCTGCGCTGCGCTGCACCTGCTTTGCTATACTATACTGCACCTGCTATACCCACTTTGCTATGCTGCACCTGCTTTTATCAAATTAAGCATAGTTATATATATATTTATAATACTGTAGTGTGTGTGTAAGTCTATATATTTTTCCTTATTTAGGTATATCCTAACCCCTTTTTCCTATATATACCCTAGTTATAGTTAGTATACCCAGGCTGCTTTAGGTCTATATATAAACCTAGACTAATATTATACCTAACTTATACTATATATTCCAGACTCTATAATCTAATATCTCCTTAGAAATTACTAGCTATTTATAAAGCTATTTCTAAACTTTATTAAGGTCTATCTTATCCTAAATATATATTTTTATTACCTTTATATATTTTATATTATCCTCTTTTTCTAGGTTTTATATATAGTTTATCTTTAGTTATATATATTAGTTACTTATTTATAGCTAACTATAAAATACTTTAAATTAGAGTAGTATAAATATCTTTATAAATCTATCTATTATTATCTCTATTAATAGAGTATAACTAACTACTATATATCCTTCTATAATCTCCTACTATAGCTAGTAATTATAGATATTAATATATTATAGCCTTATTTATAGTTAAATAAGTTTTATATTAACTAAGTAAATAGTTTATTAACTATTATACTAGATTTAGATTATTATTAATATTATACTAGGTATAGTAAAAGTAGCTTTAGTAATAGTATTACTTAGAAATTAAACTTATAAAGTAGTTATTAGCTAATTTATAAAGAGAGCCTTATATACTGCTTAGAATAGTATAAGTAGCTTTACCTTAGTTATTAATATTATAACTATTATTTACTTATTTACTTTCTATATAATTATTTCTCTAAATAGCTTTATTATAAATACTTATAAGCTCTTTTAGTTAACTATATTATCTATAAAGCTAGTATTTAAAGTAACTTTAAGTATATTATCTAGTTTACTAAGCTTAGTACTATACTTAAGGTAGAGATATTATATTTAGTAGAGATATTAAAGAACTTAATTAGTAATATAATGCTATATAGAGCCTAGATTATTATTAAACTTTATAAAGTAGCTTATAGTAAATACTATATTAAGCTATATTATTACTACTATATATAGAATTATTTTAATATAGTATTAGTAATAGTTAATCTTCTATAAAGCTGCTTTCCCTTTATATAGTTCTAATTTATCTTTTGTTATAGATATATATACTTAGTTACTTATATTAAGGCTTATAGCATGCTACTTAAGCAGCTTCTATGCCTTATCTATAAATACTAACTATAATAGCTATAGCTTATATATAGCTTTATTATAGAGTACTTTAATTCTAAGGAACTATTATAGATCCTAATTTCCTTTTAAGGTAATAATACTTCTAGAGAGTATTTATAACCTTCTTTATACTTTTAGTATATTTATAAAAGAATACTAATATATAAGTATTTATATAGAAGAAGAATATTACCTATCTATATTATTAGTAATAGTTTTTACTAACTACCTATTTAAAGTTAAGTATAGTAAGGCTAGCCTCTAAGTGCTTTTACTAAAGTAGTAGTAAGTAGTATAGTCTATAAAGTATCTTTTATAAATATAAAACCTTATTATTATAGTAATATTCTAGTAGTATACTTATAAATACTATTTTATTAATAAATATATATATAAATATATTTATAGTATTATATTATAATAGCTTTATATTCAAATAAGTAGCTATAGTTATTAGTACTAAGAAAGATATATCTATAAGTATTACTATATATATATTCTATATATTTTTTGCTTATTAATTACCTTAGATTATAAGTCTTACTTTAAACTTTACTAACTATCTATATTTATTAAGTTTATATGTATAAACCTAGTAATAGCTAATAAGATAGGGCAGTGCAGACAGCCCAGCTTAGAGAGTGCCCAGATAGGTGTATTAGTCAGCACGTTATAGTAGGACTTTTGCCTTATTAAGAGCAGAGAGGAGGACAGAGAAGCATTATTAATAAGCATTACTATAGTTTATCTTATTTTTTTAGAAGTCTTTATTACTTTTACTTAATAGATTATATCTATAATAAGGTTATTATGCTTAGAGAGATTCTTTTCTTTATTCTAGGGCCTCTAGATATAAAGCTGCGATATTATAATATTTCTATATAAGTGTGTGGGAGTGTGTGGTTTTGTTGTTTTTGTCTTAGGGTTCTCAGCCTGTTTCACTAAGTAGTTAATAAATATAAGCCTCTTACCTTACTACTTTATACTAAGACTATAATACTTTATATCTCTTCAGGTAAAACCTCTTAGTCTCTAAGAATTTATTTATAAATAGATATAGTTTTATATATCTATTATATAGTGCTAACTAATTATAAGATATAGATAGAGGAGGTAACTTAGACTAAAGATAACTTAATAGAGTAGCTATTTTATCTAATTTACTTAGATTACTATATACTATAGTACTTCTATAGTGCTCTATACTCTCTAGCCTTTATTCTTTAGCTATAGTAAATACTTATTATTATAGATCTATCTTATCTATAGCTACTTTAAGGATATAACCTACTTTTATTAAAGTTTTAGAGATATCCTACTCTATATATATACTTAGTGAGTAATTAGTTTAGATACTCTAGGCTATAGAGCTATTTTCTAATTATATAGTTTTATGCTTTTAGTATAGCTATATATAGCTTACTAGAAAGGTAGCTTTAAATAAAGTTTATAGTATATAATAGTACTAGAGTAATAATAATTTATATTATCTATTTTTATTTATATATTTTAAAGGGTAGTTATATCTTTCTCTATACCTCCTTATATTTATAAATATACTCTATAAAGCTATAAAAAATACTATTAATAGGGTTTCTAGAAAGGTTATTAGTTTAAAATAAGTATTTATATAGATAGAAGTATCATTTATTTCTAGTATAGTAGTAGTAGCTATAGCTACTAGTCTCTATAGTAGTAATAATATAGCTATATCTATATTCTTTAGTACTATAGCTCTTAGATCTTCTATATACTTATTAGTATAGTTATTATACTTAACTACCTTATCTATTTCCTTATTAATATTTTATAGAGTAGCTTATATATAGCTCTTGCTAATTAGCTAGTTAATCTGCTCTTATATTATAGTAAGGTCTATATACTAAAACTCTTTAGTAAGCCTCTTTAAGTTACTATTAAAGAACTTCTTCTTATTAAATATTATATTATATATAGTAAATATTTCTATATATAGCAGGTTTTATATATAAAAGGAGTTACTAAATATATAGCTTACTAAGAAGCTAATAAATATATATAGTATAAGCCTTTTATAGTATTATTACTTAAGTTAGGCTTTCTTTATTATAGTAAATACTTTATAGCTATAGATATATAGATATAAAAGGTTAGAGTATATATAATTAATAGACTTACTTACCTAGAAATGCTTATAGAATAGCTTATAGGGGGTTTACTAGCTTCTTACTACTATAGATATATAGTTATATAGATAGATAGATAACTTTATTATCTTAAGCTATAGTATATCTAGTAGCTGTATATCTATTACTATAGCTCTTATATACTCTTTAATTATAGCACTAACCTATTCTGCTCTGCTATTTTATACTTAGGTATTAGTAGTAGAGGGCTTAAGGTAGATATCTTATACCTTAATAATAATAATATATAGGTGCTTTATAAGCTTAAGATCTGTTTTAATTACCTTTATATATATTCTATATTATATTAAGAGTATTATTAAGTAGTTTTTAATTACTATAAGGAGCTTATCTATACCTTATTATATAAAGTGGAAGTTCTAGATATATATTATAGACTAATCTATTATAAAAAGCACTAAGTAATACTCTTTATATTCTTTATTATAATTATAGAAGTCTAGGGTAATATCTTTACCTAGCTCTATATACTTAATAAACCTTTATAATACTTATTATACTTAGTAATAGACTTTATCTATACTGTAGATATTATAGTTAATTATTATAATAGGCTTATCCCCTTAGATAAGGCAGACTTCTCTTATAATATTTAAGAGGTGTTAAATAGCTTCTAGGCCTAGATATCTAAGGTATTACTGCTATATTATAATATTACTATAGATAGGTTATTGCTTTATTATTATATTATATATATATATATATAATACTTAGCTAGGAGTTATTAAGTATTTATAACAAATATAGTGCTCATCTTATTCCCTTTACTATATAGCAGGTTACTTCCTAAGATCTCTCTATACTTAAGAACCTATTAGTAATACCTCTTATCTAATATATAGAGATAGATATAATCTAATCTTTAAAGATAGTTATTCTATAAGCTTATATCTTACTAAATACTATATTAGTATAGCTTCCTAAGTAATATAAGGTTACTTATAAACCTATAGTAGAGCACTATATTATATAATTATAGATATATTATGCTTTTACTATACTCTTTTACCTTAATATTAACTATACTATATTCCTTAATTGAAACCTAATATATACCTATCTATAGAAAGTTACTAAAGGCTGCTTTAGTAAGTATAGTAAACTATAAAGTATTATTAAATATATATATTATTACTCTAGAGTTTAGGATAGTAGAGTTATAGAGTTAGTAGTTATTTAGCTATATATAAAATATAGACTTAAGAGTCCCTCTATAGTAGCTATATAGTTATTTATCCTCTATATACTATCTACTACTTAGTTTAAGCTTATAAATATACTTTATAAGCTCCTTATTATTATTAATATACTTCTCTATTAAGTAGTAAAGAGATTTATTTCTCTAAAGGCACTTTAAGTATAGCTCTTTAAATATAATTTAGTACTTAGCTAATAAGTAGTAGCTATAGCAGGCTAGGTAGAGGCTCTTTTCTTTAATTATTTATATAGTTATAGATACTTTTTTATAGCCTTTAGGTACTATAGATTACCCTCCTCTTTATACTTAGTATATAGCAAGCCTTTACTTCTTAAGCATTTCTAAGTTATTCTTAGATATAGTGTTCTCCTAATCTCTTAATATAGTAGAGCTAAATACTTTTTAGCCTATTTTAGTATATAGATTAGCTATTTTAAATATATTAAGAGTAACTTAGATATCTTTTAGTATATTCTTTATAATAAGGAAGTTAGTATTTATATATAATTATACTATTATTTAGTATATATAGATCTAGGTATCTAAACTGCTATTACTAAGAGCTATTATAAAGTCTATAAACTACTAGTTAGGCTTCTTTACTTATACTAAGCTACTAATTTATACTTTAGTAATAGCCTTTTTCCACTTTATAAGCTATTTCTCTATATTATGCTTTATAAATAGCCTTTTATATACTAAGAGGTCTAGAGTTATAGTATAGCTATTTCTAGCTATAGCTTTATATTTATAAATATTAATATTAATACTTTTATAAAGTATATACACTTAGTAATTAATATTCTTATCTATAGTATAGTATAGATATAGAAGATCTAGGTAAATATTATGATAGATCTAGTCTTAGAGTATATATTATTATTTTTTATATACTTTATAGTACTTATCTCTAAATATATAGTCTGCTTAATAAGCTTAGTATAGTATATAATTTACCTTTAATAAATCTATAATTATATTAGTATATATAGTAGTTATATTATTAATTAATAGTATAACTGCTATACTATTTACTATACTATCTATAGAGTAGTTAGAAATATCTAAAATAGTTAGCTCTATAACCTTATCTCTAAAGTAGCTTTAGAGTATACTATCTATATTTAGAATAGCAGTATATAGGTTAATACTATTCTATAGCTTAAGGCTAGATATCTTTATATATAGAAGATTAATTTAGAGAATCTAGTTACTATATCTATATAGCTAAAAAGCAGTTATAGTAGTTATTATCTTATAATTAAGGTTTTAGAGTAGTATTTATAGTAATATAGTATATATTAAACTATTAATTATTAAATTAGATATAGTTATATATATATTTATAATACTATAGTATATATATAATTCTATATATTTTTCCTTATTTAGATATATCCTAACCCCTCTTTCCTACACGCACCCTAGTTACAGTTAGTGTAACAATAAGGATCCCATACACTATTAGGGGTCAGAAACAAGGGTCTAATAAGCATATTAATTACAGTTATATAAGCAAAGCTATCCTTATACTAAATTATAGTATACTTAGTGCTCCTCTTATATATTATTAAGCCTCTAAGTTATCACTTATGCTCTTAAATCACCACTTATACCTCTAACTTATATATAGCTTAATATTATACTATATATAGCCTGCCTATTATAATAAGGCACTACCTATAGTTATAACACTTCTCCTTGCTGAGAACTTAGTTTATATATATATTAAACCTTCTCAGTATAATTCTCTGCAGCAGTATTAGCTCTAAATAGCCTTATACCACTTCTCTTATAAAGTTATTTAAAGATTATCCTTCTAAGCAGCTTTATAAATAGGTTAGCTATATTATCTACTAATAATATATACTTAAGGTTAACCTTACTATATTTAATAACCTCTTATATAAAGTAGTTATAAACCTATATATACTTTATATAGTTATTTATAAACTCCCCCTTTATAAGTATAATAGCTCCTATATTATCTACCTATATATAAAGGGGTTCTCTAAGCTCCACTCTAAGTTTGCTTAGGAAATTATATATCTAAAGCATTTCTAATATAGTAAATAATACTATATAGTACTTAGCCTTAGTTAATAACTTAGAGACTATAGCTTATTATTATAATCTCTATAATATAAGCCTATTAGCTATAAAGAAGATCTATTCTATTATTAAGCATACTATATCCTTATAGCTAGTATAGTTACTATTAATATAGCTATAGAGACTCTATTTATTTAGGTCTCTAGCCTTATATTTATTATTATAACTTATTATAAAGAAGGAATATATACTAAAATACTATATTAAGCACTTTATACCCTTCTTATATAACTTATTAAAATAATAGGAGAACCTAGCCTATAGTTCTATACTAAAGGAGATATCTAGCTATATTATAAATGCTCTAAAGCTAACTTTACCTGATACTCTCTAGTCCTAGCTCTAGAGATTTAGATTTAGTAAGGTTTTTATACTAGAGACTATAAAGTTAAGTGCCCTAGTCTTAATAAGTATCTTTATAGACCTAATCTCTACTCTAAATTTCTATACTATATTAGCTAAGTATATTTCTTAGCTAATAATAGTTTTCTAATACTTCTTATTAAAGATAAGTTAAATACTAAGAAAGCTATTAAGTATTCTAAGATTATTAACCTTAATCTTATTACTAATATATTTATAAATTATATCTAGAATAGCTTCTAGTCTTATTACTAGAATATTATTAATATATATTACTATTATAATATCTAGAGCTCTATTATAGTAAGTTATATTATCTAAGTATAGTAGTATAAATCCTATATACTAGAGAATCTCTTATAACTTCTTTTATTACTATCTTCCACTCTATTATAGCCTATATAGAGCTTTATAGAGTTTAATAACTTACTCTTAATCTCCTTTATAACTATATATAGCTATAAGGCTACTATATTATAGATCTATAAAGAACTTCTTAATTAAAAGAAAAGGTATTATATAGACTGCCTCCTCTAGCTCTCTATTTAAATATATATTAATAAAGTTCTACTACTATATAGAATATCCTTTTTACTATATATAGACTAATAGGATTTACTATAATACTATCTAAGATATTAAGGTATATATCTAGGTAAAGTCTTATCTAGAAACTAATAAAAAGTCTCTTATTAATCTATACTTTATACTTTATAAGCTTACTATAAGCTTTTTTATACTTCTAAACCTATTTAGCTATTAGTTAGAGGCCTTATAATACCTCCTCCTTATTAATAAACTATAATATCTCTTTTTCTATAAGCCTATATATCTTAGTAAATACTACCCCTACTTACTCTAACTAGTTATTTATAGATCTATTCTATGCTTCTATAATAGTTATTAGGTTTATATAAAGCTATAAACTTATTTACTAATTACTTATAAAGGGGTTAGTTATAAACGCTATAGTATAAGTATAAGCTATACCCTCTCCTCCTAGAGATCTAGTCTCTCTAATTTATAGATATACTTTATATATCTACTCTATAATTCCTTATATATAGCTCTAGAACTATAAGCCTTAGCTAGGTAGCAGTATTTACTAACACTCCTCTAGCTCTATTATAGGTTTATAAAAGATAATATTAGAGTAGATAATAATCTTATCCCACTTTAGTATCTATATTCTATATACTTAGTCTCTATAATAACTAATAAGGATATCTTTCTCTATATATACTACTATCTTTTTACTCTTAACCTAGATCTCTAAATTAATATAAGTAAAGTAGATACTTCTAATAACTTATAACTAGCTTATATTAGATATTTAGTCTTCTTCTAGGCTTAATAACTTATTATAGAATACCTAAATAGATATCTTACCTATAACTGCTATAGTATAAGAGTAGTTAATAATATAAACCACTACTATAAGTAAATATAGCTATAAATCTGCTAGAACCTCTAAATTAATACTTAAAGTATATATCTTATCTAGAATAATCTAAATTACATACTCTAATATACTATTCTATTTATATATATATAGTAGTAATAACTCTATCTTTATCTTATTATTCTATAATATAGCCTTAAGGTAAGTTACTATAAACTCCCCTATATTATTTATATAGATAACCTTTACTATTATACTAAAGGCGTTCTTCTATTCTTAGAGATAAATCCTTAAGTTTGTAGTTATAACGCAGCCCCCTGCAAAAAAGACTATAATAAATTCACTTAGTTTATAGGCATAATTTAGAAAACACTATAGAGGCACTTTAACCTATACTCTCTACTAGTTAAGGATAATAATATAGAAACCTAATATATTTCTGCTAGTAAGTAAACCCTCTAAATATTACTATATAAAGTTAGATATATACTCTGGCTAAATAGACTAGCAGAACAGTAATAGCATAGATAATACTATACTATATATAATAGGGCTAATTATATCAGAGCTAAGTAGGCTACTAAGGCTCTTATAGCCTGGAATTGCCTTTACTAAACCTTATAATAAGGTGCTATAAAAAACGCCTAAAAGGTAAACCTTCTAGCAAGATATATATAAGAGATAACTCCTTAACCTTCTAAGAGGTTCTTATAGCCAGAAGCATAAAAAGCTCTATAAGTAGGGCTTTATACCTATCTCTCTTCCTTATCCTTATTAACTTATAACAAGTCCTCTAAGATATTAGTATTAGACCTAGCATATTAATATGCCAGCTATATATAAGGTGCGCCTATTAACGTTAATAATGCGCAAAACATTACATAACAGTTTAGCATTAATGCAATTAATAAGGCTCTCTGTTTTATTAAGCAGCCTATATAACAGAGATAAATCCTTAACTAGTATACTAGCTTATTCTTTATATTTATAAAAATAATTACTTAAAAGTATATTTTATTATCTATAACTAGCAAAAAGTACTTAAAGTACTTTACTAGCTTTACTTTTCTAATATTAATATAAAGAATATCTCGTGCCTTCTCTATATAGTATCTTAGTATTTATAGAGAGTATCTTAGGCTCTTTAAGAGATTATAGATTTTATAGAGTTATAGAACTACTAACTTAGAGAATATTACACAGCTCTTTATTATCTAAATAGTCTTTTTTATCTCTCTAAAACCTGGATAACTAAGTCTTTTATACTAAAGCTTAGATTTAGTCTTTTACTATATAGTATATATTACCTATATATCTAAATGTCTCTTATATATTATATTAAGGTTAAAACCTCTTTAGTATATATTAAGTATTATAAATACTTACCTATTAGCTTTAATAAGCTTATTCTTATTAAAGTAACCTCTACTAAGGTAAAGTCTCTCTCTGCTAAATATATTAATAGAGAAACTTAGCATATATAATATATTTTATAATTATATTAACTCTCTATTATTAAAGCATAGTATAACTATTTTTATATACTTAGAATAGATAAAACCTTCTCCTATATATATTATATATAGAGTTATTAATAGAGCATACTTATTATTATTATACTATAATATATTATTTATTATATATATATTTATATCTATATCTTATAGCTAAGCACTATTACTTTACTTAACTATCCTTAAAATAGTCTCTTCTCTTTTAGTATTCTTAGGTATAGTTTTATATACTAAGTATATTCTAAGATTACTTTATACTACCTAAAAGTTATTTAAGTTTATAAAGGTATAGTAAACTTACTCTATTATCTTCTAACTCTTCTTTATAGACTTCTCCTTAAATATATCTATCTTATTATTACTCTTTTATAATATTAATAAACTTTTATTATTAACCTTATAGATAGGATATATTTACTATATAGTATTAGCATAGCTATAGCTATAATAATTACAGCCTATATAATCCCTCTTCTTAAACTCCTTTTTAGTATCTTCCTTAGGTACTTTATCTATTATTTATATAATAAGCATAAACTTTACCTTACTAATTATATAAGCCTTATCCTAGAGGTCTGCTATAAGTTCTTTAACTATTATTATAGATCTATTATAATACTTTAACCTCTAGTAAATAGCCTAGCTATAGTAGTACTCTTTAGCTCCTTAAATAAATACTTAAATAGTATCTTTAGAAGAGATAATACTACCTACTTATTAATATCTATACTATAGCTTACTAAACTTTAAGATATATAATATAGAATTACTCTTTATAAGCTTAAGAATATATATCTAGTCTTATATTTATCCTCTTAGGATAATACTAATACTAATATATATTTATATAAGAGTATTCTAAATCTTAGAACTACTCTATATATATATTATAAGAAATAAAGATCCTTCTATAAAGTTATTATATATCTTAATTATGATCTAGAGATCCTCTACTAGAGTTAATATATCTCTAAGTGCTACTCTATAAACTACTATTAAGATTTATACTTATATTAACTATATAATCTAATTTATAGGTCTCTTTAGGTATAGATTCTTAGAAAAATTTATCTTAAAGCTCTTAAACTAATCTAAATCTAGTTTAAGAGTCTTACTAAGTATCTATATTATTAGCAGAGTATCTATTATTATAATATCTAAATAGCTAGTCTCTGGCCTCTGGCCACTATATAGTGATTTTACCTCCTTTGTAACAGACCTTCTAACTCTGTGCCACGCCTCCTGATAATATATATAGCCTTTAGTTATATAATCTTGCTAACTACCTATTCTAACCACAGCTATACTTATATATACCTATCTCACTAGATAGCCTTATAATTCTTAACTTTGCAGTTTAATAATAATATCTATTAACTTATTCTCTTACTTATTACCTATGCTACTAATACTGTCTCTATTACTGCTTTATCTGCTAGCTTTGCTATTATTAGTAATACTCTCTCTATATTAAAGCAGTTAGTATAAGCTATACTTACTAATATTCCTCTAAAGGGCTATCTCTGCCTTAGTATTATAGAGGGTCTATTTAAAGAAGGGCTACTCTATAGAGTGCCTGATAACCTGTTTAACCTCTGCTACTAAGTCTGCTTACTTATATATAATAAGTTAGTATATCTATAAGTCTCTTATAGTGGTGTTAATAAGAGCTCTCTTAAGGGCTATGCTAATAATATACTCTTAGTGTTATATAGGCTGCTTAATAAAACAGAGAGTCTTATTAATTATATAAATACTAAACTGTTATATAATGTTTTATGTGTTATTAATATTAATAGGTATGCCTTATATATAGCTAGTATATTAATATACTAGGTCTAATATTAATATCTTAGAGAACTTATTATAGATTATAGAATAAGGATAAGGAAGAGAGATAGGTATAAAGCTCTACTTATAGTAGAGCTTTTTATACTTCTAGCTATGAGAACCTCTTAGAAGATTAAGGAGTTATCTCTTATATACATAGCACCTTACTAGAAGGTTTACCTTTTAGGTGTTTTTTATAATATCTTACTAGAAGGTTTAGTAAAAGTAATTCTAGGCTATAAGAGCCTTAGTAGCCTACTTAGCCCTGATATAATTAGCTCTATTATATATAGTATAGTGTTATCTATACTATTACTATTCTACTAGTCTATTTAACCAGAATATATATCTAACTTTATATAAGGGTTTGCTTGCTAGCAGAAATATATTAGGTTTCTATATTATTATCCTTAACTAGTAGAGGGTATAGGTTAAAGTGCCTCTATAGTATTTCCCAAATTATACCTATAAACT
Organism: Colletotrichum neosansevieriae; assembly: GCA_036785495.1. NCBI lineage: Eukaryota > Fungi > Ascomycota > Sordariomycetes > Glomerellales > Glomerellaceae > Colletotrichum > Colletotrichum neosansevieriae. Next base: position 71,275 of record JAVHLV010000285.1, on the reverse strand, counting down.
AGGTAAATTTGTTATAGTCTTTTTTGCAGGGGGCTATATTATAACTATAAACTTAAATAGCTAGTCTTCTCTTATATACTAAAGTAAAAGTAGGCTAGGCTTACTAGAGTTCTTAATAGTAGTAGTATTATTAGAGAGAATATATCTCTACTACTATTATTAACTATAAATAGCACTAAAGTAGTCTCTTATATACTCTATAACTATATTTAAAAAGTATTATACTCTTTATATATCTATTAGTAAGCTAACTATAGCTTAGTAATCTTCTATTAAAGATCTATAATAGCTTTATCTTAAGATCTTACTATCTCTAAGCTCTATAGTATACTTACTATAACTATAGATAACTATATAACTTCTCAGAAATATATTAATATGCTTATAATATATATATTATATTAGATAGTTATATAACTTTATTTTACTATTTTAATAACTACTATAAGGTAGATCTAATTTATAAAGTTATATAGGTTATACTACTATATAATAATAAGGATCCTATATATAGTTACAAGTTAGAAATAAAAGTCTAATAAGTATATTAATTAAAGTTATATAAGTAAAGCTATCCTTATACTAAATTATAGTATACCTAATGCTCCTCTTATATATTATTAAGCCTCTAAGTTATCACTTATACCCTTAAATCACCACTTATACCTCTAACCTATATGCGGCTTAATATTGCGCTGCGCGCGGCCCGCCTATTGCGATAAGGCGCCGCCTGCAGTCGTAACAGTTAGTGCGCCCAGGCTGCTTCAGTCCCGCGCACAGAGCTAGACTAATATCACACCCAACTCACACTGCGCGTTCCAGACCCTATAATCTAACAGCTTTACTATACTACACTGCACCTACTTTGCTATACTACACCTGCTTTGCTACACTATACCTACTTTACTACACTATACTATACCTACTATAACCCACTCTATTATACTTAATTTTTCCTTTATTATTCTATAATTAATCTATATTCTAGTGCTATAGTGCTAAAGATAATACCTATAGAATAGTATTACGTTTTCCTAAGCATATTATGCTATTAAAGACTATATCTATAGACTAGTATAATATATATTTACTAAGCTTATATACTTAATAAGCCTCTTTAGTAATAACTAGAGGTAGCTTTCTATTATATTACTAATATCTCACTATATACTATAAGTATTATATATACTCTATTATAGATAGCTTCTTTTCTATTTAAAACTACCTTTATAGAGACTACTCTATTAGCCTGCTCTGTTGTTTCTGGGGAGGTGTGTTATATAGCCCAGACCTCCTCTAGAGCTCTTAGTGCTACTAGTGCCGCTCTCTAAGCGCTATATAAGGCTCTATATATAGACCCTCACCTATAGCTACTTCTTTTCTACTATAATAGATAACTTTCTTCTACTTACTCTATACCTATATATATAATATCTCTAAAGTAGCTTTAGAGTATACTATCTATATTTAGGATAATAATATATAGATTAATACTATTTTATAGCTTAAGGCTAGATACTTTTATATATAAGAAGTTAATCTAGAGAATTTAATTACTATATATATATAGCTAAAAAGTAGTTATAGTAATTATTATTTTATAATTAAGGTTTTAGAGTAGTATTTATAATAATATAGTATATATTAAACTATTAATTATCAAATTAGATATAATTATATATATATTTATAATACTATAGTATATATATAATTCTATATATTTATCCTTATTTAGGTATATCCTAACTCCTTTTTTATATATATACCCTAGGTATAGTTAGCGCGCCCAGGCTGCTTTAGACCTATATATAGAGCCGGACTAACGTTGCGCCTAACTCGCACTGCACGCTCTAGACTCTATAATCTAACACCATAAGCCCTTTAAGTCTTCAGTAACTCCCAACCCTATTATAAACAGAGACACTAGCTGCACTAACCACGCAATTAATATATAACATAAATATCACTTACTAACTAATAAGAGCAAGGAGTTACTTATAAGTCTCCTTTATAGTACTGTGATATATATCTAATATTGCTTATTAATTAGTTATATTAAATTGTACAGTATAGAGTTAAGAATAATAATATATTATATATATAGCTATCTAGAAATCTCTGCATATAGATCTATATATTATTTATATCTAAAAGTGGCTAATATCTATATCACGCTATTATACTATAGTTACTGCTGCTTTTATGCATACTTAGTGTATTACTATATATACTAAGGGGTTAATTTAATATATCTCTTTAGTTTTAATATAATATAGTATAATATAGTATAATTTAGTATACCTAGCCAAGTTTGCTAATTAACTCTAAAGTGCTTTAAATCTAGTATTTAAGGTTATCTAAATATATCTTTTTAATATAAAGTTATTTAATATTCTATATATTTACTAATAACTTTATAACCCTATTATTTACCTATTTTATAATCCCTTCTCTAGTATTATCTCATAACGTTATCTATAGGTTATTATAAAGTATTTAGGCCCTTAGCCCTTAATTATAATATTATAACTTAGTTTTCTTATCTAATTTAAGACTTTATAGGCTCTACCTAGAAAGTTAGTAATAACAGACTTATTTAAGTAGCACTAACTTAAAAATCTTATTAGTGAGAGGGATTATTATATAGAGGGGGTATTACTTCTTTTATAGTTATTTATCTTAGCTTAATTTAACTATTTTACTCTATAGAATTGCTTATTTATAGTGAGAGGGATTGCTACTCTCTATTATTCTTTATTACTACTTATAGAGTATTTTAAGGAGGTATTATTATTAGTAGAGATATTTTATTAATATTGCTTATAAGGGTATTATTAGCTTCTAAGAAAGAGTTATTATATAATAGTGAGAAGGTAAAGAAGATATAATCTTATATAAATAAAGTTTCTAGTAAATTATATACTTAAAGACTTAAATATTAATATAATACTCTCTCTTTTATATAGATATAATATTATAGTTAGTAATAGATTTAGTAAGTTAATTTAGCTATTATAGTAGCTATAAAGTTACCCCTTTAGGTTAGATATTAAGCTTATTTAAATCTAGATCTAATATTACTATTATTATTTTATAACTCCTCTCTCCTCTAAGCCTCTATAATTATTTATAACTTATTAATAAGGCCTAACTAAGTAATAAATCTTTTATAAAATTACTATAAAAGGGCTTTTATAAGTCTATTAGCTATTAGTTTAGCTAAAGGGGTATAAATAACCTTAATATATCTCTCTATAACCTCTTATTATAACTAGTAGTTATAGATATTAATATAGTAGAGTTTTATCTATAGCTAGAATATCTTCTTTATAATAAAGCTTATAGTTTATAGATTATTATACTAAATTATAACTTTTAGTATATTAATAACTATAGAATCTATAAATTTAGGTAGTTTATTATTTAAGAGAGAGATTTATAAAGTAGTAATAAGTTAATTTATAAATAGTCCTTTCTTTACTACTTAAGAGAGAGTAAGAAGCTCTATCTCTATAGTTAATATAATAACTATATTTTGCTTATTTACTCTCTATAATATTATCTCTTTAAAGAGCTATATTATAAAGAATTAAGAACTTTTATAGTTTAGTATATTATTAGCAAAATTAGTATCTAATATAACTTAAAGACCTTTAGTTAATCCCTTAGAAACTCTATATTTTAGGTATAGTTTCTTTATTTATATAAGGTATTAAATAATATAGTTAGTAATATATTAGTGATAAAACCTAGGGTTTTAGTTAAAGTAGGTTAGTCTACTAACTATAAATAAGATATTAAGTCTTATTATTACTATAGTATATAGTAGTAATCCCACCTTTTGCTAGTATTTTATAATATTAGTCTTTATTACCTCTCCTTTATAGAGCAGGAGTTCTTTTTATACTATTAGGGTTTTATAGTTTCTTATTAATTTGCTATCTAGAAGTTTTAATAGCTTCTTAAAGAAGGATAACTATAAAAGCTATAGTTTATAGTTATATTAATTTTAAATAACCTTAATTTCTAGAAACTACTAAATATCTTTTCCTTCTTTAAGGTAATATTATAGTTAAAGTTTATTAATTAGCTATCTTACCTTAATCTCCTTAAAAGGGGGATATATAAATATATAGTTATTAATATAGAAAAAGAATAAGATCTTACTATTATATTAGTAATAGTTTTTACTAGCTACTTACTTAAACCTACTTACTATAAAACTTATTTTTAGGTATTATTACTATAGAAGTAATAAATAGTAAAGTCTATAGAGAGCTTTAAGTAACTTTAGAATATATCTACTTTTTTAATACTCTAGAACTATCTCTATATAGACTTCTTTATTAAGATTAGCATAAATAAAAGTATTAACTATATTATATTATAGAAGGTTTATATTAAACTAGTTTATAACTATAATAAAGGTCCTAAAGGATCTACTAGCTAAAGTAGTAATATAGATATTCCTTAGATTATAAAGCTATTAATCTCCTTTAATAATAAGTCTTACTTTAACTTTAATAAGTTTTCTATACTTATCTAGCTTATAAATATATACTTAGTAATAACTAAGAACTTTATAACTTTATATTATTATATTAGGTACTTTAATTTATAAATTTAATAGTTTATAACTATTTAGATATAATATTTTAGCTTCTCTAAACTTATTTCCTAATATGTAACTAGCTAGTTAGCTATAAAATAAGAGTAATAATAATAGATTTCTCTAGTAGGTTCTTTTTAGATATCTCTTTAACCTATTCTTAGTAGAATTATTTAATACTATTAAACTAAGTAGGGAGCTTCTAGCTTTAAGGCTTAATACCTAGTTATACTCCTTACTAATACTAAATTAGCTAGATTATAGATAGATATAGAGGTTATTTTATTACTTAATTAATTTACTTAGCTTTATACTAGTTAGAAATACTACTTTATAGAAAGTTCTTAAATTAATTCTAAATTTCTTAGATTTAGTAATAATAACCCCTCTCCCCTTTACCTTAAGATTCTCTATTATTTAGAAAAATAATAAGAATAGAGATTAAAGTAGAGTAATAAGTTAGAACTAAGCTTAGAAGTATTTAAATTTATTTTATAGCTAGAACTTAGTTAGTATATTAACCTTATTAATCTCTATTAGATTAGTTAGTAATAACTATTTAGCTTCTTTATTATCTTTACTATTATCTAGGTTTAGTATCTATTATAGCTTTATTAACTTAATAATATTATTATAGTAATTATATATTTCCTCCTAATTTATTTTCTAGAGATTATCCTTTTACTTATTAATATTATTACTGAATTTTATACTTTCATTAAACCTAATATCTTTTATAGTAATAACTTCTTACTTTACTAAGTACTATACTTAATAGGAGTTTAATAAGATATAGTTAATAAGATATTTAATCTAAGCTTTAGAGTTAAAGGACTAGAGATAGTTTTTATAAAGTTAAGCTTATATAGTTAAGGTAAATACTTTATAGCTATATTATTATAAATAGAAGATATCTAGTATAATAATATTACTCTTTATAGATTAGAATAGAAGTTTATATAGGGTTTTCTAACCTCTTAACTATAATAAAGTATAGTTATATATATAGATTACTACTATATAGATCTCTAGCTATAAGTAAGGAGAAAGTTTTAATAATAAATAAAGATATTTAGTCTTTATCTTTATAATTACTATAATCCTCTCTCCTTCTCTATTTTATGCTTAGATATTTAGTACTAATAGTTTAATTTAAATATCTATTATCTAGATAAGACTCTCTATCTCTAGATATTTTAGGATTTTATTATTATATTTAAATACCTTAATTATAACCTTTAGCTCCCTTTTAACTAAGTTAATAAATTAAGTAAATACTTCTATTAGAGTTCTAGTTAAGTAGTTTTCTAGGTAGTAGTTTTAGATATAACCTAATAGTTAGTCTATAAAGAGCAGGAGAGTTATAAAGCCTCTATATCCTTATTTAAATAAGTAAAAGTCTAGAGCTATTTATCTTTCTAGTGTTAAGGTTATAATAAACTCTCTAGATATTTATTATACTTATTAAATTATCTTCTCTAAGCTATATATATTATAGTTTACTATTATTAGGGATATTTTACTCTTTACTCTTATACTATATATTACTATCTCCAGATAGTATATTATAGCCTCTCTTATATAGCTAAGTTAAAAATACTAGTTACTATAAATACTCTTTCTTAGCTTTTTTATTATTAAAGTAATATAGATATTAGACTATAGAAGGATTAGTATAGTATTATTATAAAACGCTACTTAAGGTTCTTTTAGTATATATTTAAGAATATATTAATTATAGATATTAAGTATTTTAGTAATAAATATACTATCTTATTATTAAAGATAGTAATTATCTAGTCTATTATTCTAGTAGATACTCTTTTTCTCTAAATATCTATAAAATATAAGATTACTTACTATAGTATTATAGTAAATAGTATTAGAGAGGTATAGTATTACTAAATAACCTTTAGGTTTAATAATATTTACTATTATAGATCTATACCCTTTAATTAGTATTAGTTTAGATTTTATAAAGATAAAGTCTTTATTATAAATAGTATATAGAGTCTTAAAGTATTTAAGGTTATTTAGAATATAGATTATTAAGCCTAAATCTAAAAGTACTAATTTAGATAACTTATAGATATAAGTTATAGTAAATACTACTTTCTTAACTTCTATCTTTTCTCTATATTACTTTAAGAGTTATTAATTCTTTATAGAGATCTTTAAATAGTTAATCTTATTTACTAATTCTCCCTTATATTACTCCTTTATAAAGTTAGTAACTATCTTATTTAGAGTTTAGTTATTAAGTATCTTATTAATAAAAATATACTAGCACTTTAATAAATAGTAGGGATCTATATATATCTAGCACTTATTAACTCCCTTTTTATACTTATTTTATTAATTATTAAACCTTTTATTAAGTTATCTCTTCTTTAACTCACTTTAAGGTTAAGGAGTCTTTATTAAGTAGATTAGAAAGTTAGTTATTATTAATCTAAATACTTTACTCTTTATAATATATAACTTTAAGGCTATAGTATTAACTATTTCTAGAACTTTATTTTATATACTCTTAATAAGATTATTAAGCTTTAGAGTTTTATTATTAGTCTTCTTTCTATAAGTTAATTTATAAATTATAGTCTATAAAGAGAGAGGAGTTTAGTAAGTAGTATAGATAAAGTTATTAAACTATTCTAACTTCTTACTACTCTTTATTATATTTACTATTCTTAATTTAGATATAGCTAATTTATACTTATTAATTTACTAAGTAGTAAACTTCTAAGTTATAATCTTTTTTTTATAAAGAACTTAAAGAACTTTTATATAAATTACTCTTACTAACTTAAGTTACTAAGTATTATTAAATCTAGTTTTTATCTTTAACTAGATAATAGTATCTATAATAGAGTTTTAAGGTATAAAGTAGGTTAATTAATACTTAGAGTTTACTATCTTTTAAATATAGTCTTTTAATTAAACTATAATCTTATATAAATCCTTAATATTCTTTATCTTATTTTTATATATTAATAACTATATTATATATATATATTAATCTTATTTTATTAAGTTATTAAAAAACTATACTAGCTTAGATTTTATTAATATTACTTATTCTAACTCTAGCTAGGCTATACTAAATACTAAAGTAAATAATCCTCCTATCTTAGTATTCTAAATATTAGCTATTAAGAAGTTAGCTTTTTAGAGATAGTTCTAAAGCTTTAGCTTTCTTAGAATAGTATTTAGGATAGTATTAAGGTTCTCCTTCTCTATATTCTCTAAGTTAATATACTTTTATAGTTTTATTACCTAGAGTTTATATTAGATTTAATCTCACTATAGAGACTAATTAGCTAGACTATTAAGTATAGATAAGAAGCTAGAGACTATAGTAATACTAAGAGTAAAGGGTTTACTATAAACTTATATATTAATAATATAGAGATAAATTTAATACTATAGATTTATTTAGATAGCTTTAATTAGTATTATTTATAATAGTTAAACTATTAATTATTAGATTATATAGTATAGAGTTAAGAAGAATAATATATTATATATATAGCTATCTAGAAATCTCTATATATAGATCTATATATTATTTATACCTAAAGGTGGCTAATATCTGTGTTATGCTATTGTGCCACAGTTACTGCTGCTTTTGCGTGCACTTAGTGCATCACTATATACGCTAAGGGGTCGATTTAATAAGTTGCGCACTTTTCCCAGTCCTACCCCCGCCTACGCACTTAACTTTATCAGAGGTTTCTCTGTTTTAGCAGCAGCCCCGGCTGTAGCTGTGCTTGGTATCTGCTTGCTGTAACTGGTTAGATATCTTTCACTTCCTAGTGTAAAAAAAAGCCCTTGCATCCTTCTCACAAACTAATGCTGCTGCCAGGCGATAACATATTATAACTAGAATAACTAGAAGAATAACTAAGATATAAGCGAATTTAAATATAACTCTCTTGATAAATCTTAATCACAGGCGTATATATATAGATAGTGCATTTTAGGCTCTATATAACCTAAGATAAGGCTGGATAGTTTGTATTTAGTGTGGTTAGTGGACAGGGGCGGCGTGGTTCCCTAAGGTAAAAGCATAGATAATTTCTGCTTAATAGCTCTAGTGGGGATAGAACAAAGGCTTAATAGGTATATACTGCTGGCAGCTTAAAATTCTTTATCTTCTTAGTCTATCCTAGAGTAATAAGTAGTTCTATTAAACTCTATCTTTAGGGGTAGCTCTAATAGCACTATTATATAATTTCAACCCACGTATGTATAAGAATCTGACCTCTATAAAAGAATCTAACCTGTGTAATAATTCAGCCTCTAAGAAAGAATTTAACCTATATAAAGAATTTGACCTATGTAAAGAATTCAACCTATATAAAGAATTTGACCTGTGTTACCTACTGGATAGTGCTCTGGGCCTGGAGTAGGGCTACAGCGGTTGCTTCAGTAAGACTAAATAGTATGAGGCTCTAGACCTTATATAGAATAAGTTAGCTAGCAGCTAGCGTTTCTGTTATAAGTAGGTGGATATAGATATATAAGATATTAGAGTATTAGATATTAAGGAAGGGGATTATCTAGATATAGATATTTATATACTTTATATATAGCTTAGTATTATTTATAGTATCCTTAAGTAACTAGCTATTATAGATTTCAATAATAAAAGGAGGATAGGGGAGGTAGGTATATTATTAATAGACTAGCTATTAGGATCCTTTCTAAACTTATTAAGAATAGTAATTATAATAGTATTATTACTCTAGACTTAGTAAGGGTATCTAAAAAGAGTATAAATAGGTTTATTCTATATATTCTTTTTATAGATATAGTAGTGTTTATTATAGTTCTTAGTATTAGAGCTATTATTTTAGTATTAAGGCCTATATATAGTAGTAAGAGTAGTAGCAGTAATAATAGTAATAGTATTAGTAGACTGCTTAATTATGCTCTTAGAGAGGATTCTAATAGTATATTTATACTAGCTATATGTGGTAGTCTGGGCTATTATGATATAGGTGGACTGGGTAATAAGTTATAGAAGAAGAGGTTAATACAGATATATATAAGGAGCAGCTTAAGGCTACTAAGAGCATTAAGAGCAAGGCGGGAGGCAGGAGGCGAGAAAGATAAGAAAGGAGTATACGTTTATAGGAGATAGAGGCGCTTAAGGTCAGGTTTAAGGTTTTTTGCTAATTAACTTAGTCTGGTTATGGTTTATAGGAGACAATATTATAAGAGGTGGCTCTGTTACGCCCTGCTCTATAAAATACTAGATAGTTTTCCATGCTTATATAATCTTTTATAGTGTGTGCTTTTTAATATACTGTAGGGTATAGTACCTAGCTAGGTTAGGTGAGATAGTACTATAAGTTAGTATCTATAGGTACTTATTGCTAATTAGTTAGTCTAGAGATCTTTTAGTAAATATAGCAGGAGTGCAGTGGGTACCTCCTAATTTATAGTGGTGTAATTAGGAGGAAGGACCTTCTAGCTCCCACCTTATCTAAAATTTAACTATATAATAGGATCCTGTTTAAGATGCTTTTTAAGGAGGATGGTTTCTGAGCGTGAGTTTCTGAATAAGATGCTGCGGCTGCGGGAATAAACTATAGACTACACTAGGTGGATAGTATAGATAGTGTCAGAGAGGTCCTAGTGTTAAAGTGCACCTGCTATTAGGCCTAACTGCAAAAATTATTCCCCCCTCTATATTACTAGCTATCACACCTTAGTAACTTTTTATACTCTGTATTCCAGCCCTCTTATTAAGCATATCTTGCTTTAAGACTATAAATATTCTATTTTAGCTCTGTACTGAATCTTGGACTAATGCAATACTAATAAGTGGACTAGAGGTGTCAGATTATAGGGTCCAGAACGCGCAGTGCGACTTGGGCGTGACGTTAGTCTGGCTCTGCGCGCGGGCCTAAAGCGGCCCGGGCGCGCTAACTATAACTAGGGTGTGCACAGGAAAAAGAGGTTAGGATGCGCCTAAATAAGGATAAATAGGTAGAATTATATATATAATATAGTATTATAAATATATATATAATTATACCTAATTTAATAATTAATAGTTTAATATATACTATATTACTATAAATACTACTCTAAAACCTTAATTATAAGATAATAACTATTATAACTGCTTTTTAGCTATATAGATATAGTAACTAGATTCTTTATATTAATTTTCTATATATAAAGATATTTAGCCTTAAGCTATAGAATAGCATTAACCTATATATTACTATTCTAAATATAGATAGTATACTCTAAAGCTATTTTAGAGATAAGGTTATAGAGCTAACTATTCTAGATATTTCTAACTATCCTATAGATAGTATAGTAAATAGCATAATAGTTATACTACTAAGTAATAATATAACTACTATATATATTAATATAATTATAGACCTATTTAAGGTAAATTATAAGCTATACTAAGTATACTAAGTAAATTATATACTTAGAGATAAGTGCTATAAAGTATATAAAGAGTAATAATATATACTTTAAGACTAGATCTATAATAATATCTACCTAAATTTTCTATATCTATACTATACTATAGATAAGAATATTAACTACTAGATATATATACTCTATAAAAGTATTAGTATTAATATTTATAAATATAAAGCTATAGCTAGAAGTAGTTATAATATAACCCTAAACCTTTTAGTATATAAGAAGCTACTTATAAAGCATAATATAGAAAAATAGCTTATAAAGTGGGAAAAGACTATTACTAAAGTATAGATTAGTAGCTTTATATAAGTAAAGAAGCTTAACTAGTAGTTTATAGACTTTATAATAGTTTTTAGTAATAGCACTTTAGATATCTAGATCTATATATACTAAATAATAATATAATTATATATAAATACTAGCTTCCTTACTATAGGAGATATACTAAAAGATATCTAAGTTACTCTTAATATATTTAAAATAGCTAATCTATATACTAAAATAGGCTAAGGAGTATTTAGCTCTACTATACTAATAGATAATAAGAATACTATATCTAAGAATAACTTAGAAGTATATAAGAAGTAAAGACTTACTATATACTAAGTATATAGAGAAGAGTAACCTATAGTGTCTAAAAGCTATAAAAGAGTATTTATAACTATATAAATAATTAATAAAAAGAGCCTCTATCTAGCTTATTATAGCTATTATTTCTTAGCTAAGTACTAGATTATATTTATATTATAATATAGTTCACAGCACTCTCAGCCTTATAAGGCTATAGTGGCTGTGCGCTATAGTATATAATTATATAATTACACACTGCAGACTATTTTACTATACTTTCTATATATACTAATCTATAGCTAAGATAGTTACTCCTTATAACTTACCCTCACTCCTATCTATAGCTTATAATAGTTATAAGCCTAGCTTTATAGCTTATAAATACCCCTCTAATCTCTTTAAGTCTAGGAAAGAGTGAGCAGCTTTTCTCTTATTATCTTTTACCTATTTAAAATAACCTTATAACACTTAAAACCTTTTTAAAGCAGCTTTATAATAATAGCTATATACTTTTTAATAACCTTCTCTCTAGAAGTAAGGTTCTAGAGCCCTGCTAACTAGCCTTACTAGTATTTTAACCTATACTTATCTATATAGAGTAAGGGTATTTAGAAGTATCTTAATTCTAATAGTTCTAATACTAGAAAGCCTTCTAATACTTTTAAGAGCATTCTAACTATTTATAAGTTTATAGATAAGTATAATAACTACCTCTAAGCTAAATATAAGACTAATCTTAGTAAGTATAAAGCAGCCCTTTAAAAGTAGAAGGAGAATCTCTCTTAGATACTCTATAAGACTACTAAGTATAATAACTCTATTAATATTATTAAGAGTAAGGAGTCTAATACTTACTAATAAACTAGTAGAGCAGGTTTTACTACTTCTAAGCTTATAAAGCTAACTCTACTAACTCCTATTAAGTATAAGAATATCTAAGATAAGTAGAGTAATACACTTAAATACCTCTCTGCTAATAGTATAAACCTCTTATTATAGATTACCTTATACTATAACTATTAGACACTTATCTATTAAACTATTAATATAGTTTACCTTAAAGTAATAGGGATAAAGCTTAATAATAAGAATAATAAGTCCTAGATTAACCTTTAAAATATACTTTGCCTTTTTAAATAGTAACTTACCTACTCTAATAATAGTATATAGAAATAAATATACTAAGATTATAAGGATATTCTAAAATATACTAAGTATACTACTTAGCCTGCTAAGTAGTATAGAGAATAGCACTATCTCTATAAGCTAGTAGTAAACTAGAATATTACTAATACTAAGAAAAGCTATAATAGATATACTTTTCTTAAAGCAGTATATTATAGGATAGCTTCCACTTAGGCCTAAAACTAGCTAGATTTAGTTATCTAAGTAGAAGAGATTAAAATACTCTGCCTCTCACTTAAAGAGCTTAGAATTATTCTTACTACTAAGATCTATAGTAAGCTAGCTACTACTAAAAGTTCTAGTAAATTACTTAAAATATATATTACTCTTATAAGCTGCTCTAACTTAGAGGATCTACTTTAAGCCTTATAGACTGCTTTAAATATTTCTTTTCTAGTAGTAATATCTAATAAGATCCCTAGCTATTTCTATAGATAATACTATAAGTAAACCCTATAAAACTGCAGCTATATTTAATAGGTATTTACAGGCTTACTAAAAGATAGCCTTAAAGATTATAAGATACTAAAGAATAAAGTATAGTATATATAGGAGATAGTAATATCCCTATAATAGAGCTATATCTATAATAACCTTATATATATAAAGTAGATTATAAAGGAGTCTTAGAAGAGCAGTTAGTACTTATCTAACTATAGCTATAATAGATACTATAGTAGCAGCTAGAGCAGGCATAGTAATAGAAATAGCACTAATAATAAAGAGTAACTTTCTAATAATATTTCCTACTATATTATTAACTAAAGCCTTCTTAAAGATAAAAGCTAAGTAACTTAAATTTATTTTATAATATTTATATTCTTTAAGAAACTATATACTCTCTCTAATAGTATTATTCTAAATAATTATAGAGCTCTCTATATTATTAATAATAAGAAAAAGCTAGTTTCTAGCACCTTTATACACTTATATAATAATAAGGTAATTAAGATTAGTAGTATAAGTATACTAATTATTAGAAGAGGTACTTAGATTATCTAGGATATATTTAAAGATACCTTAATAGGTAAAAAGAGCACTCTAACCTTAAATAATATTACTATTATTAAAAATATATATACTAATATTATCTTAGAAGTACTCCTCTTTAAGATAGGTATCTAATATAATAGCTATAACTGCTCTCTATAGTTTAGTAAGCTAGATAAGTCTACTTATATAAAGTAGCTACTATATAAGAGTAACCTAGTCTTCTTTAAATATAACTCTATCTTTATCTGCTTACCTAGTCTAAGTATTTCTATAAGTAATATAGATATTATAGCTCTCTTAAATAACTAGAAGCTAATATACCCCTTATACTACTATATAGCTAAAAGGTCTAATAATATATAACTATAGCACCTCTAAGCTAGTTATCTAGACTAGAGTACTCTTAAACGCCTTATATATAACACTCAGAGAGTGAGAATTAAAACTCTATTATATATTTAATATAAATTCTACACTTAAGCATATACTAAGTAAGTTATCTTATATAGTATATCTAAGACTAGATCTCCCTATTCCTACTACTATATAACTTAAAACCTCTTTAACTACTAAAAGCTTAGCAAACTATATACCTAGATACTCCTTATTAAGGATAAGTATAGTAAAAGACTCTTTAAAATTCCCCTAGTCTTAAAAGAGTATAATAAAGTATTTAAGGTGCTCTAGATATTTAAATACTAGATATAAAGATAGCAGAAACTTACTATTTATAAGATCTGCTATAATATTAAGTATACTATTATTACTATATAAAGCTTTACTTAGTATAAATAATAGGTAGAGGAGCTTAGAATTAATCTTAAGCTTCTACTAGTAAATACTAAGAAGCCTATAGGTAGCAGAGAGTATACTAGCTTAGAAATTATCCTAAAAGTGCTTATAATACTAACTGCTACTTACCTGCTAAAGTATCTTATCTTAGAGGCTTAGAGAGCAGTAGTCTTTATCTTTAATATTAGCCTATATACTATAAATAACTAGTAAAGCCCTATTTAGATAGAACTTAAGTAGTTCTAGAACTACTTCTAATAGTAGTAACCAGATTTTACACTTACTATATACTAAGACCTATACCTATACTAGAGAGGCTTATATATCTATAGCTATAAAGCTTACCCCCTTAAAGGAAGTTATAAAAAAGATATTAGAAGATACTATTATAAGGTTAATCTAAGAGCCTATCTTAGATACCTTATAGAATATATACTAGAAATATATAACCTATATAGAATCTAGGTTTCTATACTTAACTAGATTATTATTATATATAATATATACTTTAATAAGTTAAAATTCTACTCTCTAGATACTAAGAAGGAGGCTATAGATATCTAGAACACCTAAATAATTATTAATAAGATTAAAATACCTATTAAATTCTCTAATATAGTCTTTAAGATCTTAGAGGTATTTAATAAAGCAAATAGTAACCTTATAATAAATAAATAAACTACTAGCAGGCTTAAGTCCTCTATACTAGCTGCTTTCTATAGTTTAAAAGCACCTTATACTACTACTATAATATAGTCTAAGAGTATACTAGCTAGAATATAGAGAGAACTGCTCACTCCTAAATAAACTTCTAATTCTAAAAGCATATTAGAATTAAGTTTAAATACTCCTATAATACTAGAGCCTTACTCTAAAGCGTAATATACTATTACTAAGAGTATAAACCTATATCTATCTGTTTTAAATACTTAAAAACTAGCTACTTAAGCGTCTATAAAGGAGGAGAGCTTATAGTAATCTAGATAAGATTCCTTCTTAGTAGCTAAAATAGATTCCTAACCTATCTATTATTAATACTAATAAATTAACTATAAGCCTCTAATATAACAGAGCACTAAAGAGCAATATCTAAGAGTTCTTATAACTCTTTATTTAGAAAAGAGCTTACTAGATAATTACTAAAATGCTTTCTTTATAACCTTTATACCTAATTAGTATAAAGCTATTATAGAAAGCACTCTTAGATATAAGACTCTATACTCCACTATTATAGTATATCTATAAAATAACTCTAAGATATATCTAAATACTAAGTAGAAGATAATATATTTTATAGAAGACCTCTTAAAGCCTCTAAATAACTATTTTAAAGCTAGGAAGCTAAGAGAGCTGCTCTAAGATATATTTTAAGAGACTATAAATAAGGAAATTAATAAGCTTATAGCTAAGAGAACCTAATATATTATTAACTAGTCTAAGATATATTTAAAGCCTCTTCTCTTAAAGTAGGTATATACCTATAAGTTCTAAGATAACTACTTTAATACCTATAAAGCATAAATCTATATATAAGAGAATATATAAAACACCTCCTCTCTTAGCTTAACCTATACTGCTATACTTATAGCTTAAAGCCTATATATAGTAGTAGTAATTAAAGCCTAGTTTAACTATAAAATACTCTAATTTAATATTATTAATATATTTCTAAATATAGATATTAACCTAGATAGAGAGCTAGTTACCTACTACCTTCTAGATAGCTTTAAGTAAGCTAGCAAAGTTATAGAGCTTAATAGAGCTCTATATAGCTTAAAGGATATACCTCTTTTATAGTATAAGGAATTCTCTGCAGCCTTATATAAGCTTAGGCTCTTTCTATATAATAAGGAGCCCTGCCTTTTTTAAGATAAGCACTATAAGGTTCTACTTCTATTCTATATTAATAATATCCTTATTTTATTCTATTAAGACTATACTTTTAAAGCTTAGAAGCTTATATAAGAGATTAAGAAACTATATAAACTATATAAACTAGGCCCTGTTAAGTAGTATCTTAGAATATATATTATATAAAACTAAGCAGCTAAAAAGATCTATCTAGTCTATAACTAGTATATTAAGACTATTATAGAGCACTTTAGCCTCTATAATAGTATTACTCTAAGCACTTCTATACTAGTTACTAAGCTTATAAAAAACCCTAGTAAGGCTACTACTATAAAGGTTAAGGACTACTAATTGCTTATTAGAAGCATCCTATATATAGTAATAATAATATACCTTAAAGTAGCCTTTACTATAGCATAACTCTTCTACTTTCTTATAAATCTAAGTATATAGCACTTTACTATAGTAAGATAATATATATAGTATCTCTATTTAACTTACTACCTTATAATCTGCTATAGCAGCTTAGAGAGTAATAAAGAGACTTCCTCACTGCTAATTACTAGTAATACCTTATTTACTAATAATAAAGAAATATATAGGTTATTATAAGGCTATATAATAATACTTTTTAGAGGTGTAATTTAGTAGAAAGCAGCCTATTAAGTAATAGTTATAATATTAATAACTAAAGCAGAGCTTCTAAGCCTTAAGTATACTATTAAAGAAATAATAGCCCTTTAAAGGCTATACTATAACTTTGCTTTAAAGCTTAGAGATATTTAGAAAGTCTATTATAATAATTAGTAAACTATTTAACTAGTAGTTAGAGAAAAAGAGTATATTTTAACCTGCCTATAGTATATTAATATTTAGAATATATAGCTATACTAAGAGCATATAAAGAGCACTTTTAAAGTGCTCTATATACTTATAGATAAGATACTAGCAGATAGGCTTATAAAAAGCCTCTTCTAAGCTAAGTTTAAATACTTCTAAGTATTACTAAACCTAGTAGATATTTACTATATTATTATAATAAAGGGAAAGCAAGTTTAAGAGCATAGAATAAAGCTCTATTAGGCTTAAAGGCTAGCAGATATTATCTATAAAGCTATAGCCTCCCTATATATAATAGCTAGATAGAAAAGCAATTCTTATAGATATACTAGTTCTAGGTATACTAGCTCCACACCTCTCTAAATACTAATAAGTAAAGAGTATTAATACCTAAAAGTATATATTTAATAATAGAAGCACTTCTCAGTATAAATAGCTATAATAAGGCAGTTAATAAAGCTATTAGCTATACTAATAGATAGCTTATAGAGAGCTAAAAGGCTTACTAAGTAAGTATATATATTAGTAATAGTACTACTAGAAAGAGTAATAGCTATAAAGATCTGCTAAGAAGAGCTAGCTAAAGCTAGCTCTCTTATAGCAGCTTTTAAGTATATAATAACCTGGAGCTCCTCCTTCTCCTCCTGCTTCTCCTCCTCCTCCTTCTCTTTCTCCTCCTCCTCTTTAAGAGTAGCCTAGAGAACCTAGTATTAATAAGTAAAAGCCTAGATAGATAAGTTAGCACTATACTAAATTATCTTATATATACCTATATATAAGTATAAAATACTTATAACTTAGTTATTACTATTATAGGCCTTATAGTAGTACTTATAGAGCATAATAGTAGTAATAGAGAGAGGTTAGTAGCTATAGCTAGCTAGATAGTAGTAGTAGCACTTACTAGTACTATAAAAGTAGTAACTAGAGCTCTTATCTATAAGTAATAAGTATATATAGCTATAGTATAGGTGCTCTATTAGCTTACTAGCTCCCTCTAGAATAGTAGAGAAAGTATAGAGCTTCTTAGCAGAGTCTAGAATCTTCTTACTAGTAGCAGGATTAGTCTTCTTCTTTAGTATACTATAATATATACTAGCTATAATCTTTATCTCTTTAGACTTATACTTAGGCTTCTCTAAACTATTATTAGTATTTCTAGACTATAAGAAGCAATATTATAAATATACTAATAGGCTTCTTCTTATTCTTATTCTCTTTCTCCTTAATAGAGGGAGTATACTTATACTTATCTATAAGCTTTTTCTTAGAGGTCTTAGCCTCCTCTATTAGAAGGATATTATTAGCTTCTATAATATTAAAAGGCCCTGCTAAATAGTAATAGTTACTAGAGGGGCTATAAGATAGCAAAATAAAAGACTTATACTTATTACTCTTATTATTCTTAGCCTCCTCCTACTTAGTAAGAGCAGCTAGCTACTTCTACTCTGCCTTTTTCTTAGCCTTATAGATTACCTTAGTCTTAGCAATATAGTTAGTAACTAGCACTATAAATTATTTATACTTAGAGGCTATTTTTAATAATAGTGTTAATAGATATAGATAGTTCTATATAAAGATAAGTATTAGTAATAGTTAATAATATATATAATAATTTTTATATATATATAAAGGTTAACTTATAATTATTATAGTGTTTTAAGTAAAAGAAGGAGGAAAAATTAAGGCAGAGAGTAGTATAAGTAATAACTATACCTGCCTAGCTACCTTTATAGGCAGTTAAGTGCTACTAATAGAATTCTGCTACTTATCTAGATTATATTACTATTACTTAAGTTATATATCACTTATTTACACTCTTTAAAGCACTTATAAGAGATATTTTTATTTATTTTACACCTTTAAGGCTATTTATAATACTACTTTATCTCTTTTATATATATTTAAAAATAGTTATAGCTATATATAATAGTAGATTGCTATATTAGTAATATTTACTATATAGCTAGGGGGTATATTATAATATAGTTTATAGCACTCTCAGCCTTATAAGGCTATAGTAGCTATATACTATAGTGTGTAATTATATAATTGCACACTGCAAACTATTTCACTACGCTTTCTGCACATACTAATCCATAGCTAAGACAGTTACTCCTTATAACTTGCCCTCACCCCTACCTATAGCTTGTAATAATTTAAAGAACTATACCTAGAGTATCTTTAGAGAAGTAAATTTCTCTACTACTTAGTAGAAAAGTATATTAATAATAATAAGAAGCTTATAAAGTATATTTATAAGCTTAAACTAAGTAGTAAATAGTATATAGAGGATAAATAACTATATAGCTACTATAGAGAAACTCTTAAGTCTATATTTTATATATAGCTAAATAACTACTAACTCTATAACTTTGCTATTCTAGACTCTAGAGTAATAATATATATATTTAATAATACCTTATAGTTTACTATACTTACTAGAGTAGCTCTTAGTAACTTTCTATAGGTAACTTTCTATATCAGGTTTCTATTAAGGAATATAGTATAGTTAATATTAAGGTAAAGAGATATAGTAAAAGTATAATATATCTATAACTATATAATATAGTACTCTGTTATAGATTTATAAGTAACTTTATATTACTTAGAAAGCTATATTTAGTGAGATATAAGCTTATAAAATAACTATCTTTAAAAATTAGATTATACCTACCTCTATATATTAAATAAGAGGTATTACTAGCAGGTTCTTAAGTATAGAGAGATCTTAGAGGGTGTCCTGCTATAGGGTAAAAGAGCTAAGATAGATACTATATTTCTTATAAATACTTAGTAAACTCTAGCTAAGCACTATATATATATATATAATATAATAATAAAGCAATAACCTATCTATAGTAATACTATAATATAGTACTAATACCTTAGATATCTAGGCCTAGAAGCTATTTAATATCTCTTAGATAGTATAAGAGGAGTTTATCTTATCTAAGAAAGTAAGCTTATTATAATAATTAACTATAATATCTATAGTATAGGTAAAGTTTACTACTAAGTATAATAAGTTCTATAAAAGTTTATTAAGTATATAGAGCTAGGTAAATATATTATCCTAGACTTCTATAATTATAATAAAGGATATAAAGGGTATTACTTAGTGCTTTTTATAATAGATTAGTCTATAGTATATATCTAGGACTTTTACTTTATATAATAAGGTATAGATAAGCTCCTAATAGTAATTAAGAACTACTTAATAATACTCTTAATATAGTATAGAGTATATATAAAGGTAATTAAAATAGACCTTAAGCTTATAAAGTATCTATATATTATTACTGCTATTAAGATATAAGGTATCTATCTTAAGCTCTCTACTACTAATACTTAAATATAGAATAGTAAAGTGAAATAAGTTAGTACTATAATTAAGGAGTATATAAAAGCTATAATAATAGGTATAAAGTTACTAGATATACTATAGCTTAAGATAATAAAGTTATCTATCTATCTATATAACTATATACTTATAGTAGTGAGAGGCTAGTAAATACTTTATAAGCTATTCTATAAATATTTCTGGATAAGTAAGTTTACTAACTATATATATCTTACCCTCTTATATCTATATATCTATAGCTATAAGGTATTTACTATAATAAAGAAAGCTTAACTTAAGTAATAATACTATAAGAGGCTTCTACTATATATATTTATTAGCTTCTTAGTTAGCTATATATTTAGTAACTCCTTTTATATATAGAACCTACTATATATAGAAGTATTTACTATATATAATATAATATTTAATAAGAAGAAGCTTTTTAATAGTAATATAAAGGGGCTTACTAAAGAGTTCTAGTATATAGACCTTATTATAATATAAGAGCAGATTAACTAGCTAATTAGCAAGAGCTATATATAAGCTGCTCTATAAGATATTAATAAGAAAATAGATAAGGTAGTTAAGTATAATAACTATACTAATAAGTATATAGAAGATCTAGAAGCTATAGTACTAAAGAATATAGTTATAGCTATATTATTACTACTATAGAGCCTAGCAGCTCCAGCCACTACTGCTATACTAGAAATAAATAATACTTCTATTTATATAAATACTTATATTAAATTAATAATCTCTCTAAAGACCCCACTAATAGTGTTTTTTTATAGCTCTATAGAGTATACTTATAAGTATAAGGGAGTATAGGGAAAGGCATAACCACTCTTTAAAATATATAAATAAAAATAGATAATATAAATTATTATTACTCTAGTGCTGCTATATACTATAAACTTTATTTAAAGCTGCCTTTTTAGTATGCTATATATAGCTATACTAGAAATATAAAACTATATAATTAGAAGATAGCTCTATAATCTAGAATACTTAGACTATTTACCTGCTAAATATATATATAGAGTAGGATATCTCTAAAACCTTAATAGGAGTAGGTTATACCCTTAAAGTAGCTATAGATAAAATAGATCTATAATAGTAAGTATTTACTATAGCTAAAAAATAAAGGCTAGAGAGTATAGAGTATTATAGAAGTACTATAATATATAGTAGTCTAAGCAAATTAGATAACATAGCTACTTTATTAAGTTATTTTTAGTCTAAGCTACCTTCTCTATCTATATTTTATAATTAGTTAGTACTATATAATAGGTTTATAAAACTATACCTATTTATAAAGGAATTTCTAGAGGCTAAGAAATCTCACCTAAAGAGATATAAAGTATTATAGTTCTAGTATAAAGTAGCAAGATAGGAGGCTTATAGTTACTAAGTACTTAGCTACTACTAGGTTTATATATATAAACTTAATAAATATAGATAGTTAGTAAAGTTTAAAGTAAGGCTTATAATCTAAAGTAACTAATAAGTAAAAGATATATAGGATATATATATAGTAATATTTATAGATATATCTTTCTAAGTGTTAATAGCTATAGCTACTTATTTTAATATAGAGCTATTATAATATAATGCTATAAACACGTTTATATATATATTTATTAATAAAACAGTGTTTATAAATATACTGCTAGAATATTACTATAATAATAAGGTTCTATATCTATAAAAGGTACTTTATAGACTATATTACTTACTGCTACTTTAGTAAAAATACCTTAAGACTAGCTTTATAGTACTTAACTTTAAATAGGTAGCTAGTAAGAACTACTACTAGTAATATAAGTAAGTGATATTTTTCTTCTATATAAATAATTATATATTAGTATTTTTTTATAAATATACTAAAAGTATAAAGGAGACTATAAATGCTCTCTAGAAATACTACTACCTTAAAGGAGGTTAGAACCTATAATAGTTTCTTAGAATTAAAGTGCTCTATAATAGAGCTATATATAAGCTATAGCTATTATAGTTAGTATTTATAGATAAGGTATAGAAGCTACTTAAGCAGTATACTATAAGCCTTAATATAGATAACTAAGTATATATATCTATAATAAAAGATAAATTAGAACTATATAAAGAGAAAGCAGCTCTATAGAAGATTAACTACTACTAACACTATATTAGAATAATTCTATATATAGTAGTAATAATATAGCTTAATATAGTATTTACTATAAGCTGCTTTATAAGATTTAATAATAATCTAAGCTCTATATAGCACTATATTACTAATTAAGTTCTCTAATACCTCTACTAAATATAATATCTCTGTTTTAAGTATAGCACTAAGTCTAGAAAACTAGATAATATACTTAAAGTTACTTTAGATACTAGCTTTATAGATAGTATAGTTAACTAAAAGAGCTTATAAATACTTATAATAAAGCTATTTAGAGATATAATTATATAGAAGGTAAATAAGTAGATAATAGTTATAATATTAATAACTAAAGCAGAGCTACTTATACTATTCTAAGTAATATATAAAGCTCTCTTTATAAGTTAGCTAATAACTACTTTATAAATTTAACTCCTAAGTAATACTACTATTAAAGCTGCTTTTACTATATCTAGTATAATATTAATAATAATCTAAATTTAGTATAATAATTAATAAACTATTTAGTTAGTTAATATAGAGCTTATTTAGCTATAAATAAGGCTATAATATATTAATATCTATAACTACTAACTATAGCAGGAGATTATAAAAGAGTATATAGTAGTTAGTTATATTCTATTAATAGAGATAATAGTAGATAGATTTATAAAACTATTTATACTACCCTAATTTAAAATATTCTATAGTTAGCTATAAATAAGTAACTAATATATATAACTAGAGGTAAACTATATATAAAACCTAGAGAAAGAGAATAATATAAAGTATATAAAGGTAATAAAAATCTATATTTAGAATAAGATAAACCCTAATAGAGTTTAGAAATAGCTTTATAAATAGCTAGTAATCTCTAAGAAGGTATATTAGATTACAGAGTCTAGAATATATAGTATAAGTTAGGTATAATATTAGTCTAGCTCTATATATAGGCCTAAAGCAGCCCAGGCGCGCTAACTACAACTAGAGTGCGCGCAGGAAAAAGGGGTTAGGACGCGCCTAAATAAGGATAAATAGGTAGAATTACACACACACTATAGTATTATGAATATATGTATAATTACGCCTAATTTGATAAGAGGTAACCTAACTCTTCTACTAAGCCTAAGCACCTAGATAATTAATAAGCCTCTGTATTATCTTAACTATGTTTTCTGTTGAGAAGCCTGGGACTGGATTAAATGCTTATTCTATTTCTGGTATAGAGGACTGACCTGCTTCTCCTTAAGGTGGCTATGGTAGTTTAACTTTGGATCTGGATTAGAAACTACTTACTAGGTCTATTCTGTTAGTAGCTATACTACTAAGTCTAAGATAGGGTAGCCCAGGGGTATACTAATAGATGCATATTTAAAATAATATATAGCCTTATTTGTGAGTATTTATTTATTAACTGACTGGACTGTTAGGGAGTAACCCGGAATTCTTAGGTGAGAAGTGTTATAGTGTCACTTATATGTATCCCTACACCTATATGTGTCCCAGGTTAGAGGGGGTGATTTCTTAGAAATACTTAAGTGAGGATAGGCAGTAGATAGATGTTTCCTTCTAGGTTGCGGCGGTGATGAATCTAGATGCAAAGAATCGAGCAAAACGTTAATTCTTAACGCAGCGTGGATTGTCGCGTGAATAGCGCCAAGACCAAATCGTATTCATACCACCGGAGCATCTATAAACTAATGCCAATCACGCTAGATATGTGCCCGCCTATATAGCAAGCTCTGTCTCCTGGCCACTAAGAGCTTGTGAGAATGTATCCTCCTTTGCTTCTAATACTTCTATAAGACCAGCTAGAATCCCGCAGGATATTTCTAGGCTCCTTTCTCTTACCTGTAATCATGCAGCGCTTGCTGCAATATCCTCCTCTTGTTCATCCTCTTGTTGGGTCTGGAGTATTTACGCTTTTGTATCTTCTAGTCTACTCTTTGTTTGGCTGTATAGGGCTGCAGTAACTTTTGCTGCTGGCTGGATATTGATGATTGTGGTACTGTATGTGATGATTAGCACCTATGTCTTTAGAAGTATGTGGCTTCTTTCTTGGTTATGCTACTTCTTGATCTGCATAGTCTAGTTGCGGAACTCTTGCGCTAATGTGCTGTTGTATACGGGCTGCTGGTTTGGATTGTTTTGGGGCGGCGGTAGCACCACAGTCTTTTCCCAACTTTAACCGTGGCCCAGAGCTGTGGCTATTACCTGCCTCTATAGCGGTGAATGGAGCTTGCTAGGCAAGCTTTTATCAGCGATGATATGTAGAGCCGTGGCAAAGACGTAAACCCTATAGTTATTGCTGTTTGGTTGTTGCAGCCCCGCTATGGGCTTAAACAGCCTGCCCACTGAGACCGTAGCGTTCGGAAAGTAGTGTTTGAAGAATGCTTCCATGCGGCGGCGGGTAACTGTCGTCTGTTTGTCCGAAGGTAAGGAGTCGTAGTAGGACACCACGTACGGCTGGTGGTCCCTCAGTCTTACCAACACCTGAAACTAGTGGCTTGATGAGAACATTGGAAGCAGCAGAAGCGTTGTGGAATCGGACTCGACCATAGCGGCCGTCCTGCGTTAGCGTGTGTGCTCCGGTCCGTCCAGATTTCCAGGCATGGAGAAATCGACGACGGCCACCCAATCAAGTCCTCTGGTCATGACCTCAAGTGAAGTCTGCAGCCATTCACCTCGAACCCATGCAGAGTCTCTTGTTATTGGGAGTGATTTGTCAATACCTTCATCGTTGTCGGGCTCGTCTGGCAATTTGATTCATTTGCTTGATGTTACTGCCAGGAGGATAGTTAGAACTTAGTCCAGCAGGTTGCGGGTATAGACATCGGGCACTTAAGAATAACTCACCTGCATCTGACTGCGCACGCGATCTTTTGACGATTATATTGGTCAAGTCCATGCTTTCGGAAATGTTGATGGTGTCGTTGAGGTCGATGGTGTTGTCGTTCAACCCACTCAAGTCTACGTGTGCTAACGAGGTCGGAGGGTCCCTGGAGTTAAAGAGAGTGGCTTTGGGATGATGCAGTGCACGGCGATTGCATCAGTTTTGGACATGTTGTAATTACCGGAAGCGTCGGGGGAACTTTGTTGCCTGTCGACCTCAGGAGACGTCGGGGCACGGTCGTCGATAGGCTCGCGGCTTAGAGATTCAGAGCGGAGGTTGATCCCATGGGCTTCGGAGACGTGGCTGCTAAAGACCTCTGGTGACGGAAGCAACGGCAGGGTCAACGGAGGGGTAAAGCCGTCAACGGATCCGAAATCAGGAGGGTCGAAGCCCAGATCCTTATCGTTATCCTGGAGATTGTCCTGGAGATCTTTGGGTATGTCTCTGGCGTTCTCGGGTTAGTCCTCTTCACCACCACTGTCCTGAGAATCCCGGCTCGATATCCTAGGCTGAACAGGCCCTCTGTAGCTTCGGGGCTGCACGTGAATGAAGGCGGCAAATCTCGCTGCACCCAATGCAGTGGATGAGAACGTTAGCAACCTTGACAGGGAGCCCGTTGCGGAATTGGAGAAAGTCGATCTTGGGAGCTATCTCCTTCTTAAACGCAACAAGATATCGCATCACGTCATTAATAGGTTTAATGAGATCGTTAAGGGTGGGCAGCATGTCGAGGAAGGTCTTGACCCTGGTCTGTAAGGTGTTGGGGGACTGTATTCCTCGCCCGGATTGAAGTAGGTGTTGGAGAGCGATAGTGTTGTCCGACACAAATGCGCGACATGAAAAGATGGTGATGAAGTAATGACCGCCAAAAAAGGGTTCAGCGGTAGGCAATGTAGAATAGGTTGGGCGAGGGCAGAGTTGAGAAATGGTAATGGTGGATGGGGGTTGGCAGAAATGGAATGGCAGGCCATGAGAGAGAAGTGAAGCAGCTAACGAGGCACAGGAGGGCGGTGAGTGCGTTCTTGCCTCCCGAGACGGACACCACGACGGGAGGGATCTGGAGGTCGTTCATGCATTAAGGAGTAAATTGGCCCCTATAACGGCGATGCGTCTGCGATGGAAGCACGCCAGTGAATAGTGAATCCTTGCACTTGCGTGCATCGGTCTGGCTGGGTGCACCAGAGCGATGCAGGGCGCGTCGCGTCGATGTGGTGGGGGATGCCTTAATTAGCAGTGGCGTTCTGGCTTATCTTCCGCCAGAACACTACGTCTACATCACTGGAGCGTTCTGGCGTTTTTTCCCAGGGAAGGAACGGGCCGAGCCGAGACCCAGTCGCTGGGCAGCATGGACCCCTCCCTGGCGACGCAACACGCGTGGCGGAGGGGTCAAAGCTTCCAGTGCTGGTGCTGAAAATTTCCATCCCAGAACCCCACATACCCAAGACAGCCAATCAGCGAAGCCCTCGCAGGTCTTCCTTACCTGCACATCATTGCAGCTACACTGTATTCTCGCCGCTCTCCAGATGACAACGAGAAGAGACTGCAGACGAAGCAGCTGATCTTAATGAAGATATTCGTCGCAATAAACGCGGCTGACAGCGCAATTCTCAGCGAAAAAGGCCTCTCTCTGGACGACATGTGACCTCAAAGGCGTGGACACGTCCTGCTTGCTGTTGATCAGATTCACTTGCGTGGATTTGACGGTGGTCGGGCCCGTTGTGCCTAAGTGGAGAGTCTCACTGTCGTGGGAGCATCCGTTCCCAATCCCACCACAGCGTTAAAGTAAGAGGAAGGAGAAAAAGGCTGCCGTCTCTGATTATTTGGGAAATGTTTCCCTTGATTGTGATGAGCAGGGTCCCTTAGAAAGAAACGTCGCGATCGCATTGGTTGGTAAGTCGTGTTAGAGGAGAGCGTTCTTTGTGGCGCGTGGATCCGACGCTGGTGGTGGTGGTGCCAGGGATCTGATCAAGGAACTGGAGGAACTGCTGTGGCGCTGGGACTGCACATGTGTGGACGCGGCTTGAACCCCTTCAGACGCATCCAGAATCCAAACGTCCCTGCGAAAATAAAATAAGGTACAGCAAATAGGAGAGCCGCACTGGCCTTCGTACCATCCGCCCAGGATGGTACGCAGCCTTGGAACCAATCACAGCCTTCCCATCCAAGTCCGTCGTTGCAAATAGCAGGAGCCAGGTACAAACCTATATGAGGCTGCAGGCAGGCAGGGGCGAAAACAAATATGACGATTTCCCTATTGAAAGCCGTTACATTTGATTTCTCGGACACCAACCCAGGCCCCAGAGCCTAGCCCAAGCAATCAAAGCGCGGAGACGCGTCAGATACCGTCTAAATAGTTAAATGCTCTCTGCAACGATAGCTATCTCCACCAAACTGAGATATCTCGTTCCACCAGCACTGCACCTGCGCTATTACATCTATCAACTAACGTTAAGTCGACAAAAAATCTCTGCATGCTTTTTTTCTAAGGTATGGACCAACTCATGCTGCAACAATGCTCTTCCGTCCATATTGCATCCCGCAAACATCTGCTTGGGAGTCGGGGACGTGCAAACAGCCACCAGCGTTCTGGCTAAAATAAAGCCAGATCACGTCAGGTACGCGCCTTAGAGGTGTCAGCCACAGGTGCACTGACCACAGCTGCCACGACCTCCAGCCTCAGGAGGGCACGGCCCAGCAGCCACCTGTCACGTGCTATAAGAGCGTTCTGGCCAGACCAGAATAAAGCCAGATCACGTAAGGTGGACCCAACCCAGCCAGTTACGTACCTTGGGCTGGCGCAGGATCCGCGTTCTGGCTCGAATTACTTGCCGTGCATACAGGGCCAGCTGCCCGAGGACGAGACGCTGGAGTCGTTATCCTAGAGATGGGGTATATTCACTACTTATCGCAGCGTCGGACCAAGACGGCGCAGTGGTGGCAGCATCTGGGACCGCGGACGACGAGCAGCACGCCGCTATGAGAAGCGGACAGCGTGCGCGGCGTGGCAGAACGGGGACACCGTTCATCTTTCGTCTCCTCCATCTTGGTGAGTGACCGCGCAGCCGGTCTGCCGATGATGCTACCCGAGATAGAAAGCTTACTGTATTGTTCCAAGATAAGGCTGAGCTGTGGTAACTGGTGAACATTTGCTTGACGGTGTTGTGAGGCGGTCCTGCCCAGCAATGGTGAAAGTCCTGAATCCGAGGACTTTGGTTGGAAGTCACGATTAGCGTTCTCAGTGCATGCGTCTTTCCTGTAATTACGCGTACCATCTTCTCATGATGGTACGAAGGATGGTACGGGCCTCTGGTTGGCTGCAGCCCAGATGTCCATGGACACATCTGGACCCGACTCTGGGCTGCCTCGGCCCTGCCCTAAAAAGAGCCAGACCTTGGTTGCGATAAACGGCAGCTGCCCCTCTCTTCACTTCTGCCTTCGACCTTTCATCAATGTTTGCGTCGCCTCCCCTCTATCAACTTCAAGTCGCCAAAACCCAAGAACGCACTTCAGTTCGGCCAAGCTTAACAGCAAGTGCAGTATGTGTCGGAATCAAAAAACGTTGTTGGACAAGTTACACCGCTGCTTCCCTGCCAATCGACCATGAGGCCAGTCAGGTTCGGATCCGTCTCGTCTACATGGACCGCCTTCCGAGCTGTGCCACATTGCAAACGCGATCCCAGACCCTTCCACATTGCCCAGAGCTTACTGCTGGATACATGACCCATGCAGCTTGAGAGAACGAGTCCCGGCATGCGGGCGGAGCTAGTTGGACCATGTTCCCTCAAATGAATCACCCCTTGAGGCACTAGCCGACCAGATAACAAGTCAAGCCACCTCATACGAAGGGATGAGGCCGAATTGATACATGCAGGTGACACCGGCCATGTGGAGATACTTTGGTGGTGGGTGTGCAGCTGCGTGATGCGGGTTGCAGGAAGCAGAGGGTATTAGTGAGGATTTTGAGGGATAGTGTGTTATAAGCTAGGATAAGGTTAAGGCTTGGAATACGGATTGTTATAGAGGCTTAATAAGCTAGTTAGGGTAGTCTAATAGATACCTTTAATAATAAAAAGATATTAAGTATTCTCTAGATAAGCTCTAGCCTTTTTCTTAAGTTAAAGAGAAAGCTAGAAAAGAATATTTAACTTTAGTTATATCTAACTATATTAACTTTCTTATTCTATATTATACTATTTATAATATGTTTTTCTCTCTTTTTATATAAATAGAGATATAAACTATAAGAATAGTATAATATATAATAATATAATATCTATTTATAAACTTACTAAAGAGTTAAATCTATTATCTAGAGGATTCTTTATAAAATAGAATCTTCTAAATTATTAAATATAAAATAAGATATTATAGAATAAAATATTTATTAAAAAAGAGAAGAAAGAAACCTAATTAAAAGTATAAATAAGAATATCTAAAAGCCTTAAGAACTAGCTAACTATTAGTTTTAGTAAATATTATTACTATTTATTAAGTAGTTATTAATAGCTCTAAATTAAAAAGATATTAAGTTAAGCTTTAGGGAAAATATTTCTTTATACTTAAGGATAAAGAAGGTATTTAGACTAATTTTAATTAATTTATATTTAACCTTAATATATACTTTAAAATAAATAAGATTATTTTTAATCTAAAATAAATACTATATATTATTATTAAATATCTAGAAGGTTTAATAGCTAAGTAATAGACTTTATATACGGTAATAAAGTATAAAATTAAAGTAAAAAGTATTATTTAAGTAATAATAAAAAGCTAGTTAATCTATAGTATTATTAATAAGAAGTCTAAAACTCTTAGTATTTAAACCTAACTTAAATAAGACTATTAATATCTAAAATAGTTTTATTAAAGCTTTATTAACAACTATAAAGATATTAAAATAAAAGGCCTATATTAATAACTAGAGAAGATCTAGATAGTTAATATAGTAATATAACTAGATCTAAAACTATTAGTTTTACGCTAGATTAAGGTTTATATAGAACTTAGGGCTCTCTTTATATATATATATTAAAAGCCTTAAGTTAATATATATCTATTTAGAAGTTCTACTTAACTATATAGGTAGTAGTATTAAACTATATATATATACTCTGCATTAGGTTATATAACCTTATTTATATCTATGAATTATAGTATATATCCTGCTACTTATAAGTTATAGTATTAGTATAATATTAATAGTCTTTCTTTAAGTCTAGATATACTATAACTATTAGTTTCCCAAAATACTGATATAGTAAAGAGAGGGGTTAGGTAGGGCGTAATATTAGTTTAAGATATATATATTAAGAAGAGAGGTATCTAGAGAGTAGCTAGTATAAAGAAATAATATAGGTGGTTAATAGAGGCAGGTTATATAATATTAGAGGTTATATAACTGCTTAGCTAACTAGATTATAGTTATTCTAGCGCCAGGCTGTGAATCCTAGTGGAGGCTAGGATCTAACCTACTAGATAATATAGGCAATTATTTCCACACTAGCAGTCTTTTCTTTTATACTAGCACTTACCTAATAAGCCTATCTAAATATATAAATTAGATAATAAGTTAGATATTATTAATAATGCCTATTTAAAGCAAAAAACAGCCAGTTTAGCTAATTACCTAAATCCTTCTTAAATAGCATAAATAGCATAAATAGCGTAAATAGCGTAAATAGCTTAAATAGCTTAAATTAGCTATTATCCTAATATTCCCTCCACTATATATATTACCTATCCCTCTATTTAAATCGTGAGAGTATTATTATTAATAAGGCAGCATAAAGCCCTACTAGGCTTTGCCTTTATTATAGTATTAGCTAGGTTATCTTTACTATTTACCTATTAGATCTCAGAGAGCTTATAATGCTTATATAACTAATAGAGGGCTATAATATTAATTATAAAGCGTTTTTCCTTTATAGTGCCTAGCTTTACTAAGCACTTATATAGTAAGTATAAATCTATATATATTATAGTAGGTATAGAGTTAGTGATATCTAGCTTAGTAGTAACTTAGTATAGCATTAAGGTAATTATAAAGGCTAGGTTAGCACTAGTAACTATAGCATAGATCTCTGAGGCTAATATACTATAAATAACCTATTTACACTTTATAGAGCTATAATAGATAATATTACTATAGATTATAAAAGTAGTATTATTTATTATTTTGTTAGCTAGTATAATAATATAGCCTAACTATAATATAAGGTCCTAGTTATTAGTAAATAATCTATCTATAAATATAAATAATTTAGTAGTAAGCAGTAATAGCATAACAAAGGTTAGTCTATAATTAAGGTTATCCTTTAGCTACTAAAGGCACTTATTAAGAATTATAATATCCTTATTAGCAGGATTCTAGTATTAAGCAGCAGTTAATAAATTAAAATAAGCCTCTAGTTAGCAAATTAAAGCTATATAGGCCCCTCTAGCGTGTTGCTTAATATACTGCTACTTTACTAATATCTTTATAATATTTTAAGCCTTCTATACTAGGTTAATCTTAGTGCCTTAACCCTTCTAGTATAGAATAATTACTCTAGTAAGTAACAGGGAGATTATTCTACTATTAAAGGTAACTAGAGTAGTAATAGTGAGTTTCTTCTTATCTTTAGCTATAAATTTAGCCTTTTAGAGCTCTTCTTCTTTAAAAGTTAAAAAAGAGATAGTTAAAAATCTAATAATATTATCTATTTATATATTAATAATAGTAAAGTATAGGTTAGTATTATTAGTAATAAGGAGATAAGGGTTAAAAGCAGAACTAGTTATCTATAACTTATTATAATAATAGATATTATAGGTAGTTTACTAATAAGTGCTAGCTTTAGTAATACTATATAAAGGTTTAATAACCTTTATAATAGTACTAAGAGGGTAGAGTTTATAGATTTAATTAAGTAAGTAGGCATAAATATCTTATATAAGGGTAGTTTATAACTAAATATATACTTAGGTAATATCTCTAATCTAAATTAAATAATTAGAGTTAAGAGATAGTATAATAGCTAATAGGAGTTAAACACTATAGTATTAGATTATTAGCAATTAGGTTAAAATACTATACTTATTAATATTATTTATGCTATAAATAATAAGGTATAACTTTTTAAATAGAGTAGTAGTCTTATTTTTAATCTTATTAACTATATAGAATTAAAAAAGATATCTATATTACTTAGATAGGTTATAGATCTTAAATTTAAAAACTTTATATTTAAGGAGAGTATTAATCTCCTTTTTATAGAATTTCTAAAAAGGAGAGTTATTAATAGTAAGTTTACTAGATTTATATAGAGTAAGGCAGAGTTTCTAATCTACTTTCTCTTTTATTAATAAAAAGATTAATAAATAATTAACTTCTTAGTTAAGAATATAAAAGAGATTAGTAATAATAGGGTTTTTTTAGGATTATTTTCTATACTAGAGCAGGAGAGGGGCTAGAGAAGTGCTTATAGAGAAAGCAGCTACTAAATTAAAGTTAGTATTAATAAGATTAGAGTTACTAAAGTTATTAA
This sequence comes from Colletotrichum neosansevieriae, assembly GCA_036785495.1. Taxonomy (NCBI): domain Eukaryota; kingdom Fungi; phylum Ascomycota; class Sordariomycetes; order Glomerellales; family Glomerellaceae; genus Colletotrichum; species Colletotrichum neosansevieriae. The sequence continues at coordinate 38,059 of JAVHLV010000285.1, read as the reverse complement.
AGTTACTATAAAAGAGTTTAATAATAATAGAGGGAAAGTCTTAGAGGCTATAGAGAAGCTAAATAGTAACTATTTTACCTAAAATAGTAATTAAATAGTAGGAACCCTACTATTTATCTTTTTTATAGTAAACTTATACTAATAATTATAGTAGGAAGCAGGTAACTTTATCTATACTTAGACTATTCTAGATACCTAAAGTATTAGTAATTCTATATTTAGTAATCTCTTTATATAATTATCTATAGTAATATAGATTACTTTAGCCCTAGCTATAATATTTAGTAATAATATTAAGTTATTACTAATATATAGGTAAGCACTAAAGATAAGAAGAATAGGGATAAGGCTATTAAGGCTAGTAGTATTATTAATAGCTTTAACTACTATTTAGAGAGTAAGATTAGACTTAGCATAGAGAACTTCCTGCTAAATAATAATATAGATATATTAAAGGGGTTTATAGTATTATTTAGTCCTATTAATATAATAGTAAGCTTTAATAAATATAACTTTAACTATAATAGCTATAGATTTAGTATTATTTTTAAAGATTTTAGTAATAAAGTTTAAACTAGTATCTATAATAATATAATCAGATAGTTCTTAGTAAATATAAATCTAGCAGAGGTTGAGGGTTTTCCAGGTGGTTTTTGCTAAGAAATTAGACAAAAAGTAAGTAGTATTAAAGCTAGTGATAGTATTAATAATATATAGAGTTACTTTATTCTTAAAGTATATAATATTATAGATAATCTTATAATTAAAGTTATAATTATCTTTTAGTAAGAATTTAAAGTATTAGAGCACTCTAGTGTTTAATTAGTAGTATTAGCAGACCTTAGTTAATTACTTAATTACTATAGTTTAAATAGGATAACTAGTATAGTAGAGAAGGGTAGCTAACTTAGTAATAGAGGGGTAGCTAAATTAGTAATAGAGGTACTAAAGTTTAGTATCTATTAGGTAGCTAGCTTAGGTAAAAGTCTCCTTATTATTAAAAAAAAGCTAGGCATAACTCTATTTATAAATAATAGGGGTAATAGTTTTACTCTATAGTAAATAATTATAGAGGTTATTAAAATATATACCTAAATAATCTATATTATTTAAGTAGAGGAGAAAAGGGATATTAGAGAATATAATATAAAATACTATTTAACTAAATATAGTATTAACTATAATAGTGCTAAATAAATCCTTATAGAGTTTATTACTAAAACACACTCTTACTTAGCTAGTATTAGCTTTATTTATCTTAATTAAGGAATAAGAATATTATAAAGCAGTAACTTACTATTAGCTAGTAATAAAGACTTCTATAGTGCCTAAATCTAGTATAATACTCTAGAAGACTTTCTTAGAGTATTTACTATTAAGCATAAATAGCTATATAGAGGCAGATGTTCTAGATAAAATAAGCTATATTAGGGGCAAAAGGGGTATAGAGTTAGTAATAGGGTTAAAACCTATAACTATATAGAAAGCAGCTTAGTTTAGTAGCAAATTAGTTAACTTATTACTATTAACTATAAATATAGTATTAGTAATATAAGTAGTGAATTTATAGAGTAAACTAGGCTAAGATTTAATATCTTAGTACTGATTCTATAAATACTGCTTAGTATTACTATTAGTGTCTAAATTAGCAGTAGGGAGGTCTTAATTATTATTATTACCTTTAAAATTAAGCAAGAAGGTATTAAAGTTATCCTTAGTTAAGTTTTAAGAATACTTAGATTTAAACTTATTAAACTCTTAGATATATTTATTAGTAAAGTGTTTCTATAAATAATAATTAAGCTTATAATAAATCTAGCAGTATCTAGAGCTATTATAGCAGTTATTATTTTCTAACTAATAATATAGCAGAGGTTCTTATTAGTTTAGCTAGTTTTAGCAAAATTTACTATAATTAGAGCGATTTTAGTGGAAATTATACTATTAGTTACTATTTTAGAAATATTAATCTATATATATTATATTAAACTTATTAGAGTTTTTAGAAACTATAAATTAGATAGTAAGACTTTAGTTAAAGCAGAAAGCAGTGCTAATAAATAAATAAAGAGTATTATATAGGTCTTAAAGACTTATAGAGTATTTATAGAGAGCTAGTTTACACTTATAAACTTCCTAGTAGATATTATAGATCTTATATTATAGAAGAGTATTACTAATATTATACTTCCTACTAAGTATAGATCTAATAGTAGAGAGGATATTAAATAGGATTTTAAGGTTTTTAGTAATAGATTTTCCAGGATTTTTATATATAAGATTAAGTAATATAGTATTATCCTATAGTTCCTTATTAGTAATATAAAACTCTTTAGTTTTAAAGTAATTCTTTAATTATTTAATAATCTTAGTATATAGAGATAGGGAGATCTAGCTTATAATATAGTAGAAGTAGTATTACTAAGTATTACTCTTTAATATTAGAGAGAAAGCCTTAGTATACTATTATAGGGAAATACTAGCTTTAGTATAATAGTTTTTAAAAATAAGTAATTTAGACTCTAAAATATCTATCTTACTATTACTATATTTAAGATCTTTATTATTATAAAACTTTATAAAATCTAAAAGTTAGTATAAAGAAGGTTTTTTCTTAGGTAATAATATTTAGGTATATAAAGGGGGGTTCTAATTTTACTTAAAATAAGCTTAAGAGGTATTTTAGATACTCTAAAAGGAATTAGGGTTTAGAATTAGTATAAGTCTATAAGAGGGTTTAGTAAGTTTAGAGTTATTAATAGGGCTTTAATAAGTAGGAAAAATAGATACTATTAAGGCTTTTAGTAGCTATATAGGGGTAATTAGAGTTAAAATAGGGTTATTAATATCTTTAGTAATTTTAGTAAAGAATTTAGGATCTTAGATATACTCTTTAATAAATAAGGGATATTATAATTTAACTTTAGTAAAGTTATCACTAGTCTAGAAGTAATAAGATAATTATTTAATAATATTAGTAAGGTTATTCTTTATCTAGTTAGAGTTAATAGTAATAAATACTTTATTAGTGATAAGGGCTTTACAGAGAGTCTTAGCAGTAAGTAAGTCTATATAGTTAAAGACTTTAGTAATATCCTAAAAGTCTTCCTTAAAGTAAGTCTATAGTTATAGACTATAAATACCCTATTTAGTATATTTTATAATATAGTAAGTAATATAGCTTATAATCTTAGCTAAGTTAGTCTCTTTAGTATTAAAATCCCTAATTTTACTATATATATTAAGGTTAATAATAGTCTAAAAATTATAAAGAATATAGATAATAGAGTAATACTAGGCTTAGATAGGGAAAATAGGGAAGATATCTTTAGATATAGTGGGAAGAATAAATAGTGATTACCTATAAAAGAATTTAAGTATTAAACTTATAATTATACTTTAAATATAGATACCTTCTCTAAGCTATAGCTTTAGGTATTAATATATTTATTAAGTAACTTATATTTACTCATATCTTTTTATAAATCTAGTATTTTCTTTTCTTAGATAAAGCTTTCTAGTTTAGGCTTCCTTTATAAAAGCACTTCTTAAAAAGGAAATACTTAGTACTTACTTCCTAAAAAGGGCTTTCTAAAAAGGAAATAAACTTAGAAGGGGTTTATTAAAGAGAGGAGGAGTTATTAAATATAAAAAGGGTTTATTAATATATCTCTTAATCTTATTAATCCTTAGAGAGAACACCCTAATAAGGAGATTATCTCTTCTTTTTATATATACTTATTCTTAACCTTTTTAAAGAGATTCTTAAGTTATCTAGTTAAAATAGGAGGAATATAAGAAAAAAGGAGGAAAATCTAGGGTTAAAATAATATTATTAACTAATCTAGGCAGTTTTTAATAAAAGCTTTATATATATCTTTTTACTCTAGAAAAATAGATATTACTAACTATAAAGCTAATTAAGATAAATCTGCTAAATCTTTACTACTAATAGAGTAATTACTAGCTAAAAGCCTTTTTACTACTTATTATAACTTAGATATAATTAATATAAGGTTTAAGCAGAGAGACTAAAATATCTTAGAAGTAGTAAATATAGAGGAGAGGTTATTAAGATATAAAAGAGGGAGAGTTATAGTAAGGGTAAAGAGTTACTTAAAGTAAGAGAGGGAAAGTAGGGAGAAATAAGGTAAAAGTAGATAGTAAGTAAGGTTAGTAGCTTAAAATTAGAGAGTTTAGCTTAGATAGTTATAAATAAACTAAATTAGATAGTTACTACTAAAAGTAAAGCTATAATATCCTAAATATCTTAGAATAGATAGGATAAGGTTATAAAATTATATAATTAATATAATCTTATTATAATTATAACTTTTAGTAAAAGGGTTATAATAAGATATATTAGCAGGTTATTAAGGGCTTATTACTACTCTTCTATAGTAAGTAGTTAGGGCTTACTACTAATTAATAGGTTATTACTATTATTATTATAAATAAGAGGTTAAAGTAAAGGGATTTAGTAGTAAGAGAGGAGAAAGAAGGGGGGGGGAGAGTAGTAAGGTTAGTAAGTAGTATAGATAGATACTAAATATATTAAAATATATTAAAATATACTAGATTTACTAAAAAGACTTATAGGAGGTTAAAATTAGCAAAACTAGTAATTTTAAGGTTGAGTTTGTAGTTACGACGCAGCCCCCCGCAAAAAAGACTACGACAAATTCACCCAGTTTATAGGCATAATTCGGGAAACACTATAGAGGCACTTTGACCTATGCCCTCTACCAGTTAAGGATAACAATGCAGGAACCTGATATATTCCTGCTAGCAAGCAAACCCTGTAATTTTAAGGTTAAATAGAGAAGGAGGAGGGTTTTTAGAGACTTTAGAGGCTCTAAAAGAGTAAAATTATTAATAATATAGTATAGTTAGAGGGATAGAGTTTTAGTAAAGCTAAAATTATTAGTGATATTATATAGTAGAAAGGATAGAGGTTTTAGTAAGACTATAAAAAGCAGAAGGGGCTAAAAGAGGGTAGATATAAAGGGGAGAGTATATAATTTTACTATATAATAAAGAATTATAATTATTAATTATAGTAGTAAGGGTAAAGTTATTATAAAGTAGTCTATAGTTATTGATAATAATAGGAAATCTAAAACTTTATCTATAATATTAATAATAACTTTAAAGATTATAGATTAACTATAGAGGCTAAATACTTAGTAGTTAAAGCTAGTCTCTCTATTAGTATAATAATCTAAATAAGAGGAGGCCTAAAACTATCTAAGTAGTAAATAATTATTAAATAGAGGTTTAGAAGATAGAAGTAGAGACTATATACTTAGCTACTAAATCTAAAGTTTCTATTAGCTAATATTTAAAATCTAAGGAGTAGGATTATTAAGATAAGGAAAATATCTCTTTAGTTATTTATATAACCTTACTAATCTATAGTTATAAATAATATAATAGTAAGGTTATTTATTATAATCACAAATAGTATAATAGTAAAGTTAACTGCTAATTAGTATTAGTTTCCCAAAATACTAATATAGTAAAGAGAGGGATTAGGTAGGGTATAATATTAGTTTAAGATATATATATTAAGAAGAGAGATATCTAGAGAATAGTTAGTATAAAGGAATAATATAGGCAGTTAACAGAGGCAGGTTATATAATATTAGAGGTTATATAACTACTTACCTAACCAGATTATAGTTATTTTAGTGCTGGGCTGTGGATCCTAGTAGAGGCTAGGATCTAACCCACTGGGCAATATAGTTAATTATTTCTATAATAACCTACTAAAATATACTTCTATATTACTAATACTTATTATAGTCCTAAAGTAGGTTTAAAATATAAAAACAGTATAGAATTATATACTAATCTTATTCTATATTTATTACAGCTAAATCCTCCTCTTCTAAGGTACTAAAGCTACTTTAGTATACCTAGTGCTATTTATCTAACTCCTTAGCCTTCTCTTCTTAAGTTATCTATTTCTCTATATAAACTATTACTTTATTATTATTAATAAAGTATTTAAGTATCTAATTTAGAGTACTCTTTATAAAAGCATTCATAAAGTTATTATTATTATTAATCTATTATACTTTATAGATCTCCCTCCTTTTATAGAATTATTAAAGTACTATAATATAAATTATTAGTTACTTCTCTTTTATAGTACTAAGCTTAATAAGATATTTATATAGTAAGTATAAATTAATATAGATAATTATAGAGATATAAGGTTTTTTAAGGTAGTTAGTAATCTTTTAAAGTATTATTATAATAGTATAGATAAGGTCTATATTAGTAACTATACTATAGACTTTAGAAGCTAGAATACTTTAGGTAACCTTTTTATACTTTATTAAACTAAAGTAAATAGTATTGCTATAGATTATAAATATATTATTATTTATTATCTTATTAATAAGAATAATAATAAATCTAATCTATAATAAGAGGTCTAAATTATTAATAAAAAGGCTATTAATAAAAATAAATAGTTTAGCTATTATTAAGTTAATAGGTATAAATATAAAGCTATAGTTAAGGTTCTCCTTTTACTACTTAAGGTATTAATTAAGTATTTCTTTATTCTTAGTAGTTAGCTCCTAATACTATATAGCTATAGATAGATTAAAGTATACTTCTAGTTAGTAAATTAATATAATATATATACCTCTTACTCTTTACTAAATATATTACTATTTTTATTTAGTTAAATTAGCTTTTAAGTTAATAAGCTTAATCTTATTTCCTTATCCCTTTTAGTATAGAGTAAGATTACTATTTATATTTAGTATAATAATACTACTATTAAATATTAATAGGTTATTAAAGCTAAGGTATTACTTATTCTTTATAGTAAAACTAGCTTTTATAAGTTTATTATCTTCTTATTTAGAGAAACTTAGTACTAAAAGTCTAATTATATTATTAGTTTATATATTAATAATACTAAAGCTATTAGTAATAGTTAAGGAGATTAGTAAGTATAAGTTCAATAAGGATTTACCTATCTTAAGCTTTTCTCTATAATACTTACTATATATTACCTATTAATAACTTCTAGCTTCTATAATACTATATAGAGGTTTAATAATCTTTATAATCTAATCTTTAGAGTATTTATTTTTAATTTTACTTAGAAGGTCTATTAATATTATCTTATTAAGCTCTATTTAGAATTAGATATATATTTATATAATATCTCTAAGCTATAGAATAAATCCCTTTACTATAAGAGATAGTACTAAAGTAAGAAGTAGTTATAAGCTTGCTCTTTAGATTATCAATAATTATATAAAGATTAAAGTCTTATTATTATTATTATAACCCTAAATAACTAGTTATAACTTTTTATAAAGTTAGTCTATTTCTTTTTCTTTAACTTTATAAACTATATAGAATTTAAAAATCTAGGTTTTACTATAAATAGTAGTATTATAGAGAATAATCTTAAAAACACTCTATTTCTAAAGTATAGTTATCTTAGCTATTATATAGGCAGAGAAAGGTTCTTCTAGTATTATAATAATACCTTTCTTATATAGATAGATAGTAAGGTTATAATTTAAATACTTTTTTACTATTAAGGAGGTTATAGTATTAGTAATCTCTTAGTTAAGGGCTTTTACTATATTAATAGTAAAAATAGTATTAAATATAGTATTCTCTTATCTATCTTAGTCTATAAAGTGGTTACTTTTTTATATTAAACCTATAGTTAGTACTATAATAACTTCTATATAGTTCTTAAGAGATCTCCCTCTCTTATATAGAGATAGGATCTTAACTATTTATAAATATAACTGTAAGACTAATTATAACTTTAAGCTAGTTATAGAGGCTCTTCAACTTTATTATAGAGTTTATAGTAGCTTATATATATTTCTTAACTCCTTAGTAATCCTAAAGAAGTTAGTTATATAAGATCTTTTTACTTTTATAAATAGTGCTTAATATAGATTATATCTTTATAAGAATATTAATTAGTAAATCTAAAGCTTTAAGCTTTATTATAGATAGATTATGATTTATAATTAATATAAAGATAGTAATATTTTATTTAGTAAGATATACTTATTTAAATTTTCTATTTTAAAATATTTATTAAGCTTAGTAATAATCTAGTTAGAGTTAAGATAAGGCTAGATTTAGTAAATTATTTTATAGTAATAATATAATACTTAATCTTTAAGTATAATTAGAAAAGTAAATAGTATTTACTCCTTTATAAAGCCTGCTCTCTTATATATATCTTAGAAGATATAGAGCTTTAGCTTTAGAATATCTATATCTTTACTACTATACTTTATCTTATTAATATATAGCTTAGTTAGGTCTATAAGTTAGTATATAAATAAGTAGATATTATCTTTAGGTCTAATTTAGGTATTGGTTAGTATTTGGAGTTAAATTAAGGTTAACTAGCTATAGAGTTTTATTATTTATAGATATATTCCTTTTATTATTAGTCTATAAAAATATAGACTTTGCTCTTTTTTTATTATTATTATCTATAACCTCTTTAGGAAAGTCTTTATTTCTCTATAGCTTTAAAAAAAGTATTCTTGCTTACTTATTTTTCTACTTTTTTAATTATCTAAAAATAGAAGTTATTCTCTATAATAATTCTAAAGAGTTAATCTATAACTTATACGGAATTATAGATAGTATATATACTACTTATTATAAAGAAGTTATAGAGTTAATAAATAATATTTATAGTAGCATAGTTTTAGAATTTAAGTAGTAAGTTAATAAAGTTATATATAAACTCTTACTATAAAACTATATCTATAAAGCTATTAGCTTTATAGATCTTAAGGTAAAAGAGAATTTTTATATTTACCTCTTTCTCTATAATCTTATTACTAAATTTAAATATTTAACCCTAATTATAGTTATTTATAAATATCTTTATATTTATAGAAATTAGGAGTTCTATAATAAGTTAATAATATAGAGTTACTATAAGTAATAGATTTAACTAAGATATTAATTAGCTAGGTATAAATAGGTTTACTATAGTAGTTAATAGTATTATATAAAAGGAGATAAATAAATACTTTAGTAAGGGTTTTTAGTTAGTAAAGTCTCTAGTTAAAGCTTTTACTAAAGTATAAGTCTTCCTTATTTAGGGTTAAATAGCTAGTTCTCTAGTTATTAAGTTTAGTATAGTTAAAGTAAAGTTCTATATTATTAGTCTTTATAGTAACTCTTATAGATCTATAAAGTAGTTATATTATTATTTAGTATTATCTTCTTTTATTATTTTCTTTAGAATACTAAGTTTAATAATAGTAGTAAGGATATTATAAGTTATATAGTAATAGCTATAGTTACTTACTATAGTATTATTATACTTACTATAGATAATAATCCTTAAGCTATACTTCTATCTATAAACTAAATAGGTAATATGCTTTATTATTTAAGGTGGAAAGGGATAGATACCCTTATTTTATACCTCTTAGTTAGGATAAGTCTAGGTTTAGGTAGGTATTAGTAGTATTAATAATAATACTATAAGTTATTATAGTATCTTAGTATCTTTTATTATATCTACTAGTAGGTTATTTACTATATACTAAATACTATATTATTTTAGTATAAAGTTACTAGTAGTATTAAGTATACCCCTTATTTAGGTATAAGTGATAATTCTAGATTAAAAGCAATTCCCCCTTAATAAATATAAAGTTAATTATAATACTTATCTTATAATAAATAGTCTAAGTATTATAAGTAAAGGTTTTATAATATTCTAGTATAGATAAATATAGATATTATAGATTTCTAGTATTTCTAAAGAATAGTAGTATAAATATAGAGAGGGTAGATCTTAAGCTTAAATATTATAATCCTATTAGAATAGATAATTCTATAGCAGAACTCTTATTATATTAGCTTATTATAATATTTATAGATCTAGTTTTTATCTATTATCTCTTATTCTTATTATTTAAGTAGTATTTATAGGTAATAAGTTATAGTAGTGAAGTTATTATTTATATAATAGATATAGAGATATATTAAGGTTTTTAAGATAGATATACTATAAGTAAACCTACTCTTTATACTTAATAACCTGAGTAGTATAAAGATAAGTTCCTTATATACTAGATTATAAACCTGGTATAGAAGTCATTACTTTACCTCTTTAAGTAATATCCTTACTAATCTGCAGGATTTATATAGTGTAATATATAAGGTTAACTACTAATTAGTGTTAGTTTTACGCTAAATTAAGGGTTATATAGGACTTAGGGCTCCCTTTATATATATATATTAAGAAACCTATAAGTTAATATAGATCTATTTAGAGGTTCCACTTAACTATATAGGCAGTGGTGTTAAACTATATATATATGCTCTGCAATAGGTTACGTAACCTCGTATATATCTATTAATTATAGTGCGTATCCTGCCGCTTTGCGGGTTACGGTGTTGGCGCAATAATTAATAATAATAATACTAATAATAATATATATATAGTTATCTCTAGGAGTTGTTAATTAAACTAATAATATCTTATTAAGTAAAAGAGTTATAATAAGTTAAATAATTCTTAGGATCTATAATATAATATTTTAGTAAATCTATAAGAGGTTTATAAAGCTAATTTAAAAATATAATAGTTATAAATAGAAAGAGAAGTATTAGATAGATAGTAGATAGATAGAAGTAAAGTATACTAACTAGATATCTTAAAAATAAAAATAGCCTAAAAGCTCTTAATAAGGCAAGAAAAAATAAGAAAATACCTAAAGATTAATAATAGTTACCTAAAGGTAACTAGTAGCTTACTAAGAATATTTCTAAAAAGATTCAATCTATTTAGTATTAATATCTTTTTCTTCTTCTTCTTTATTATTACTCTTCTCTTTATTCTTCTTACTCTCTAAAGGGATAGCTAAAGTATTATAATTCTAAGAATAAAGTTAGAAAAGAATTTTACTATACTAGAGAAGTACTAGAGAGGTATTAGGGAGGTATTAAATATTTATAATCTTATTAGAAAACTTATTAAACTCTTATATATATAATAATTATATAATAATAGAGTTAAGCTAGCTTTTAGCTAAGGTTTCTATAATAGTATAGTAATAGGTAACCTCTTTATAGTATTTCTTAAGAAGCTTATTTTAAGTCTTAGTAGCCTAAGTAAGATACTTAATAGCCTTAGTAGTATTCTCTAGGGTATCTACTTAATACTTACTCTATATCTAGTTTTACTTAGCCTTTTTAGCCTTATACCTTTTAGCTAATATATTAGCTAAGTTCTTCTTTAACTAGAGAGCCTTTTCTACTATTAGTTTGGTAGATTTAAGCTCTTCCTAAAGAATAGTTAGATATAGAATAGATAGGAAAGTATTAAATACTTACCTTATTCTAGGTATACTAATTAGAGATAGAAGGCTTATAAAGAGTATTCTTAAAAAGCTACTTAAGGTAGTTAGAGATAGCTATTATACTATAGATAGACTATAGATAGTTAGTAGTTAATTATAACTATATAATATAGCTAAGGCCTATATTAATATAAAGCTTACTACTCTTTATATAAATATAGTATCTATATTTATTAAAAATAGCTAAAAAGTAATATAATTAGTAACTAAACTTAAGAGATTAATAAGAGAAGTATTAGGTAATTACTAATTACTTATTAATACACTTATAATATAGAATAAGCTTATTGCTTAGCTTTTAAATATATTAAGCCTAAAGGTAGTAATTATAAAAGCATACTTAAAGCTTATTAATAGGGAAAATATGTATAATACTCTCCTCTCTAGAGACTTCCTACTTATACTTACTAATATTCTTCAATATAATAAGAGTTAATAAAGATATTATATTATAATTAAGATAAAGTTATTAAAAAGATAAGAAGAGGCTAATAAGAAGTTAGTAATAATATTAATATTATAATCTAGGGAAGTAAAAAGAGGAAAAGATTTCATAATAGAAAATTTAGTTAGTATTTATATATATTCTACTTAATACTAAAGCTAGTTATTTATATAGTTAAAAGAGAAATAATCTTAAGATTAAGATATTATTTAATATTACCCTAAAGAGCTAGATATTAAGTAACCTATAGATAACTATTAATAGCTCTCTAAACTATAATAAAGAACCTATTTATCTATAAAGAGAGTATACCCTCAATAATACTATAAGGCTATTAAAAATAAAGTAACTAAAGAAAGATATATTAATTTAGAGAGTAAATTTAAAGTATCTTAAATAAAGCTTAATAATAAGGGATTTTAGTATTACCTTAAGGGGAAAGATATTATTTTTAGAAAGATATATAGCTATAATACTATAAATAACTATTAGGTAATCTATAATTATAGTAATAAAAAAGGCTTTAAAAAAGAAGATAATTCCTTAAAGGTTAGATATAAAGCTATAAAAATAGTTAGAGTAAACAATAAAAGTCTTATTATTAACTTACTATTTCTCTAAGCTACTTAACTATCTAAGGAGAAGTTAATATAATTAAAATAAGAAATACTAAATTCTAGATTTATAGAAGCTATAGAGAACTATAATTAGAGTTTATTACTAAGTAACCTTTATGTAATTATTAAGTAACTAATAGCTTAATAAGTCTAAGGATAAACTTATTAAAGAAAAGGACTTATATTATAAACTAGAATAAAATTAAGGCTTAAAATAGGGATTATTATAGAGACTTAATAAGCTAGTTAAAATAGTTTAATAAATACCTTTAATAATAAAGAGGTACTAGATACTCTCTAGATAAGCTCTAGCCTCTCTCTTAGATTAAAGAGGAGGCTAGAGAAGAATATTCAACCTTAGTTATACCTAACTATACTAACTTCCTTACTCTATACTATACTATCTATAATATAGTAATAGTAAGTTAAGTATTTAGAGGCTTGGAAGGGTAATTATAATAAGGTCTATATAGATAGAGAGGCTAAGAAGTTTAGTAATAGTATAAGTAGTTACTAATCTTCTATCTTTAAGCTAGTATAAGGTAGCGGCAAGTTTACTGAGGCGTCTAGGTCTGCTATATTAACTAGACTATCCCTAGGTGCTTATACTGCTAAGGCTACTTATTTAGGGAGCTGGACTCTTAAGCTAGTTATTAATAGGATATAAATAGATAGTGCTATATATATTTTGCAAATGCCTAGCTATCTCTCTAGTATAGACTGCTTACTCTATAATTATTAGTTATAAAGAATTTAGTAAGAGAAGATATATTTTAATAGGCCTATGCTTTTCTTACTCTATCTATATCTATATAATTTTATAGGTAATCTAATACTAGAGATAGAAAGCTACCTAAGGTTTTAGATATATAATTATTCTATACTCTATATATCCTAATAGTATATATTATTATAGTAGACTAGAGATAATTCTTACTTAGCTTTATTCTTTAGTTCTCATATAGGTATAGAATTTAGTAATAAAAGATAAAGATTCTAGTTTCTATAACTTAACTTTTATTAGCTTAAGTTATAATATAGAAGAGCAAGTTTAGAGAGTAAGGAAGTTAGTCTTACTATTATATTAATAATTTAATATATAGGTAGATTAGATCTTGCCCTAGCTACCTAAGTAGTATAGGCTGTTTAGAGTATACTGAGATAGAGTAGTGCAGACAGCCCAGTTTAGAGAGTGCCCAGACAGGTATATTAGTCAGCACAGTATAGCAGGACTTTTTGCTTTATTAAGGGCAGAGAGGAGGATAGAGGAGCATTATTAGTTAGAATTATCACAGTTTATCTTATTATTTAGAAGCTTTTATCACTTTTACTTAACAGGTTATATCTATAATAAGGTTATTATACTTAGAGAGATCCTTTCCTTTATTCTAGAGCCTCTAAATATAAAGCTATAATATTATAATATTTCTATATAAGTGTGTGGAAGTATATGGTTTTATTATTTCTATCTTAAGGTTCTCAGCCTGTTTTAATAGTACCTAGAAGTAGATTCTTCTCTCTTAAGACTTCCTCTATAGTGCTTAAAAGGGGTATACTTCTATACTATATAAATAGGCTTATATTTAATATAGAACTATAATATATTATCCTAACCACTTAATAGAATATTAACTTTGCAAACTTAGTAGTAATAATAATAGACTTTATAAAATAATATTTAGAAGTCTCTTTATAAACCTAATCTAAAAAAGCACTAGGTATAATAGCTATATAGTTAGAGTTTTTAGATAGAAATACTTAAGACCCTAAAAAATCTAGCTATAATAGCTTTAAACTTTACTAGATTAAAAAGTTTTCTCTTTTCTTCTTAGTTCTTATAAAAGTGGAGCTAGTATCTGCTTTCTATAACCTAGAATCTAATAATTAGTAATAAAGTAATAAATTAATAATACTAGTTAGGCTAATAAGCTTAACTAAGAGGATTTAGGCCCTATCTTAGTTACTATATAGTTAATATCTATAGAATTAAGGAAATTATAGTATTATATTACTTATAAGAAAAAATAGAAAAGAGTCTATAAACTTATAGATAAGATAGAGGCTATAACTACTCCTAGCTATATTAAGAAGGAGAGCCTATATACTTATAGGAGGGATAGAGGCTATAACTACTCCTAGCTTATAATTTATAACTACTATCTAGAAAGAGAAAGAGGTTAAAGCTCTCTTTCTCTCTATCTACTTAATTATTATAGATTAAATTACTATATAACTCTTCTCTTTTATTATTAGATAATTTAAATATTAATAAACTTTAATATTAATACTAATATTAAATTATAATAAATTATATTAACTACTTTCTATACTATATCTAAGTAATACTCTAAGGAATTTAGAAGAGCTTTTAAAGTTAGTATATCTACTTTAAACTCTTCTAGCTCTAAGAACTATATTCTAAGTATAGAACCCTTTAAGGAAGCTATATTTAAGAGCATTTAGGAGTAAGCCCTTTACTCTATTACTATAGATAATAATAGATCTGAGAAGTCTTTACCTTTATAGTTCTAAAGTGCTAAGATTAGTTACTAGGTCTATACTAGTAAGAATATCTATAATAAGTATAAGAACTATAGAGGTATAGCTTCTCTTAGACTATAGGGAGCAGGCCTAGGCTAGTAGCTAGATAAGATTATATCTATAAAAGCTACTACTATACCTTTTATAGGAGACTTAGCCTCTCCTCTTACTATTAGTACTATAGAAGTAATTAAGAAATTAGCTAAAGCTATCTAAAAGTAATATACTACTACCCTAATTATCTCTTATAGTTTAGAGACCTCTAAGTTTACTAATAATAATATTTCTAACTTCCTTAAGGATTATCTGTTTTATACTAAGCTTTATAGCTAGAATAAGAAGAAGATAATTATCCTAGTTAGCTAGCACTATATTAAAGCCTATTAGTAAACCTTTAAGAGTGTTTCTACTTAGTATAATAATTAGCTCTCTCTTAAAGATAACCTCTATAAAATATATAGTATTATAAACCTAAATGCTTATCTAGACCCTAATAAGAAGCTTTAAAGCTTTATTTCTAGCCTAGAAATTAGTAATTCTAGATATATCTCTAAATTTCTTACTAAGATTAGTAACCTTTAAGATAAAATAGCTAAAAGGAGACTTTCTGCACTATCTAATATAGAGATTAACTATATTATCTTTTACTACTTTTCTAAGCAGACTATAAGGTATATTTTAAAGATTCTCTATAAGGATTATTAGAGTCTTCTTTTAGTTTCTTAGATCTAGATAGAGGTTATAATTACTAAATAGGTTTAGTCTTAATAGGTATATATATAACTATAAGGTATTAGAGAGGATATCCTAGCTAGTATACTAGTTACTATGCTTAAGTATAAGTAATTAAGAGTATTATCTGTAAAGGCTAAGCTAAAGGATAAGATAACTAGTACCCCTAACTAGAAGGCCTAAGTGGATAACCTTACTGCCTGCCTTAAAGATATAGAGATTAAGCAGATTAGAACTAGATACTACTCTAATACCCCTTAATATAATTATACTATTAATAAAGTTAGTATATATACTACTAATATATCTAACACCTAGCCTATATAAAAGCCCTTATAGTATAACTATTATAGTAGTAACTCTTATAACTATAGCTCTATATATAGTAGATATAGCTATATGCTTTTTAATCTGAGAGGAGGTAGTTACTTAGACTCTATAAGCTTTAAATCTCACTACTAGCTAAAACCTCTAAGGTTTATAGAGACTATTAACTCTAATACCTACTATATCTATAATAAAGAAGAATATCTTACTAGGAATTATAAAGCTGCTAGAGCCTTCTCTAATATAAAACTATGCTTATTTTACAGAGACTGCTAGTAGATTAGCACCTTATAGGGTCCCCTCTATATCTAGGTTTCTAATAAGGAGATTAATAAAGGCTACTAATAGGGCTAGTATAATCTAATAATTATTTCTTTTCTAATTCTTATAGCTAGT
This sequence comes from Colletotrichum neosansevieriae, assembly GCA_036785495.1. Lineage (NCBI taxonomy): Eukaryota > Fungi > Ascomycota > Sordariomycetes > Glomerellales > Glomerellaceae > Colletotrichum > Colletotrichum neosansevieriae. Next base: position 21,605 of record JAVHLV010000285.1, on the reverse strand, counting down.
ATAAATAAGACTAAGCAGCTAGAAGCTAGTATTCTTACCCTTTATAGATACTTTCTAAGCCTTTAGGGAGTTAAGTTCCAGCTTAAGAGCTATAAGCAGTCTAATAAGTATACCTAGTATACTATATAGGAAACCCTAAAGCCCCTAATCCCTGCTTTAGCTATAAAGACCCCTCCTACTAGTATAGTAACCTCAGATACTACCTATAATATCCTTAATATCTATATACTAGCTCCTAGTACCCTAGCTATTATCCTCTCTATAAATATAGATATTAATACTATAACCAGATTATAAACTTAGAATTACTATATAATATCTTACTCTGCTACTAGATCTGAGAAGAGGGTCTATATTATAGACCTAAATATAACTTATTTTCCCACTCTACTCCTAGAGCCTTATATTAAGGAAGTTATAGATAAGGATAAGAATATCCTAGTTAATAATAGCCTCTTAGAAGCTGCTAAGATACCTTAACCTAAATCTTTTATTATAATATTAGAGGGCTGAATTCTTACTAAAGACCTATAAGCTAAGTGAGCAGATAGAAAGGTTACTATCTCTAAATCCTTTCTTTACTAGGTCTAGTATAACTATAATAATATAGTCTATAAGTATATAAAGCTAGTTATCTAGAACTACTTCTAGTAGAATAGTAATTAATAGCTAGATATATTTATACTTATAGGGAGAGACCTATTTAGCTATATTATAAAAGCCCCTAGATTAAGTGGCTAGCTTATATAAGAAATTAGGTGTTAGAATAATATATAAGCAGACCTAACCCTTATATTCTAGTATAAAGCACTCTTATAGGCAGAGATTAGCACTATTAAGGCCTATATTTAAGTCTAAGTTTATAAAAAAGAGGCTATAGCAGTTTAGATACTTTATAAAGCTGCTATACTAGACTAAGAGCAGGGTTTAGATATAATCCTCTTTTATCTAGTATTCTATCTAGCCCCTTTTCCTTTAACTAGTATTTTTTCTCTCTTTATAGATATAATTTGCAGTTTCTAAGCCTTTATAAGTAGCCTAGTGCTTTCTGTTTTTAGTTAACTACCTCTCTATAATATAGCAGGTATTAATATAATAGATATTATTCTGTCTAGTACTTAGTCTAAAGAGAACCTTAATATACTAGTTACTTCCCTTAATAATTTAGTAGAGTATCTATACTATACTATAGTTACCTACTAGCATAGAGTTCTTACTATATAAAACTTTATTATATTATACTTCTAGATTACTATAAGGATTAGCTAGTCTATATACTTAGAGCAGTATAAGATTATTAATACTAGTACTACTATTAATATTATCTCTGAGAAGTATATTAGCTATAATAGTATATAGAAGAGTGTTATCTCTATATATCTTAGAGTCTAAGGCTTTATAGATACTTAAGCTATAGTAACTTTTAAGGGTGTTATAGTTAAGGATATCTATATTAGTAGCTATTATATATCTAATATATCCTTCTTTATTAGCCTATATAGTAAGATATCTAAGAATATAATTCTTAGAGCTCTATTTATTATATATACTAGGATAATACTAGAATACTTACTAACTTAGATAATTAGTATCTTTTAGGCTAATAATTAGAAGATCTATGCTCCTTTAATATTCTATATTTTGGATTTTACTAGTTACTTTGCTATAGTTCTCTCTAACTCTGCTAGCTTCTCTTATACTTAGTAAGCCTATTTAATTTCTATAGAGGAGGGAAAATAGAAGCTGCTACTACTAATCTTAATATAGTAGCTAGCTTAGTAATTATAGAAATTAATAGATAACTAAGTAAAGGTTTATAGCTATAGCCTTATAACCTAGAAGGCTAGCCTAGTCTATATATATTAGAGGAGGTAATACTAGTAGTAGAAGCTAATTTGCTAGAAGGTTTTAACTTCCCAGTTTAAGAGAAATTAGAGGAGGATAAGGAGGTTCTAGTAATATTTAATAAAGATAGTAATATCTTCTATATAATACTTAAAGTCTCTCTTAAGCAGGCTATTATACTAAGAATAGAAGTAATTATCTAGGCTATTTTAAAATTATAAGGATATACTCCTAGATACTAATTCTATAAAGATAAGCAGCACTCTAACTATTATAAACCCTTTTTAAAGGAGTTTTATAGATATTACTACTAGAGGAAGAGAAAGGAAGCTAACTATATAGATTCTAACTATATATCTAGCTATAAGGTAGAGGAGGTTCTAGTACTTCTAACTAATATTCTAAGTAAACCTCTCTTCTTCTAGAAATAAGGCAAAGATAGAAACTAGCTAACCTATTAGTAGAAAAAAGAGCTAATTTCTACTAAGTTATATAATAGTATTAAGCTTATATTATTTAGAATAGCTAAGCACCTTCTTATATATAGTAAGGCTACCCTTTTTAGAGACTAAAAGACTGCTATTAGTATTCTTAATATAAGAGGATCTAAGTATACTAAAGCTCTTAGCTATATAGTTAAGAGATTTAACTCTATTATCTAGGAGTATTATAAAGAGTAAGTAGTATATAAGACTAACTTATTAAAGTTTATAACTAATAAAAAGCTTTAGTAACTTCTCCTTTTTACTAGAATATGCTCCTTACTCTTTATAAATTTATTTAACTTAGAATAGGAAATTAGATTTAATATAGCTAATATCTAGGTATACTATTAGTCCTACTAGAAAGAGAACCTCCTAGAAAAGGTTCTAATAAGAATCTGAGATAAACTGAGAACTAATTATATCTATAATAACACTCTATTCTTTATATATAGAGAGGTTAATATAATATATAAGATAAAAGATAAGAAAGTCTAGCTAGTTAATAACTTACCTTTTAATAGCTTAGTACCTAAAAGAGACCTAGAGTAGAAGTTAAAAGCTTAGATAAAAGTAAAAGAAAACCTCAGACTAGTTTTAGAAAGCACCTTTATAGACCTTATTTAACTAAAGTTTTTAACTATTTCTAAGAGGGAGTAACTTATAGTAGAATAACTTAATAAGATCCTAGTAATAGTAGACCACCTTAACCTAAAAGAGAAAGAGCTTCTCTTTAAAGTTCTAAGTAATAGGGAGAAGGTTCTTATATAGAGTTTTAAGTATTATAGATCTATTTATCTATTTATAGCTCCTCTATAAGTGATTAGAGTTATCCCTTATAAGGCTTAGTAAGTGAGAAGCATACTAATTCTAAAAGTCTTAGAGGGTAATATAATAATAATCTTAAAGAATAGGCTAAAGAAGGGTATCTTTAAGCAAAGCTATATAGCCTACTAGAACCCCTTCTTCTTAGTTAGAAAGAAGGATAAGAAGATATATCTTATTAATTCTATAACTAAGATTAATACTATTACTCTATATAATATAGCTTTACCCCTATCTAGTAATAAGTTTTTAAAAGACTTTATAATATACTAGCTTCTCTTACTATTAGATTTCTTTTCTAGATATAACTAAGTCCTATTAGATCTATATAGCTATAATATTATAATCTTTATAATACTAATTAGCTTCTTTTAGATATATATTCTGCTTTAAGAAGCTACTAATTCTATAGCCTAGTTTATAAGAGTTATAATATAAATCCTATATAACCTAATTCTAACCTGCTATAAAGCTTTCTTTAATAAAATAGCTATTAAGAGCTCTACCTTAAAGTATAATAATAAAGAAGTCTCTAGTTATCTCAGACTATATAGATATATCTTAGAGTATATCTAGAATATTAATAAGGTTCTTATTAATATTAAGTTAGCTAGCTATACTATTACTATTAAGAAATTATAGTAGGTCTAGTAATCTATTACTATTATAGGATATATTTATAGTACTAATAGCTAAAGGCTAGAGGAATTAAAGATTATTAAAATTAGGGAATAGGGGGTTTATAATAACCTCACTAATCTCAGATCCTTTCTTAGAGTTATAATATTTTATTATATTTAGATTTAGGGATTTTTAGCTATAGCTAGGCTGCTTATAGTACTCTTAAAGAAGAATACTCTATTTAAATAGGACTAGCTTTAACAGTTAGCTATAGATATTTTTAAGAACTAACTTATCTCTGCTTCTATTCTTATTAGGCTTAACTATAGCACTAATATAGGTAAAATCTACCTTATAGTTAATACTAGTAGCCTTAGTTAGAGTGCTATTCTTAGTTAATATATTAATAGTAAGTATGCTATTTCTAGATATAAGAGTAGCTTATAGGCTAGCATAGAGCTAAACTATAATACTAGGAAGAAGGAGTTAAGGGGTATACTTAAGGCTCTTAAATAAGTTTACTTTTATCTCTATAGTTACTACTTTATACTAGAAATAGATACTAAGACTCTTATTACTTAGCTTAATAGCACTACCTCTAATCTGCCTAGAGCTCTTATTATCTAATAGATCTTATAGATTTATATATTTAACTTTAAAGTTAAGCACCTATTTAGAAGCTAGAATATTATAGCTAATAGATTATCTTATAAACCTAGCAGACTATTAGATAAGCTTAACTAAGATACTAAAAGAGATATTAATAACTAGATTAATAAGTAAATCTTCTTTATAGACCTAATTACTATCTCTTTCTTTAATAAAGTGCAAGCAGATAGAGATAGAGTCTGCTCTGCTAAGATCCTTACTACTAAAGTTAATAATATCCTATAAGAGTCTCTAAGGCTTATAGATATCCCTAATACTATACTAGATAGCTCTTTATACTAAAATTACTATTTATGCTAAATTACCTACTATCTTAGTACCTTAAAATAGCTAGATAGAATTAAGTCTAGTCTATACTATAAGTTTAAGGAGGAGGCTGGGAAATTCTTCTTAAAGGATAAGTTATTATTTATATATCCTAGTATATATAAGCCTACCCTATAATAAGTTATAGATAATTTGCAAACCCAAACTAAGCTTATTATAAAAGTATACTAAGAGAGTAGATATAGGGAATATAATATAGTTATTAAATAGTTAGCAGAGTGGTATTACTAGTATAGCCTCTATTAATAAGTTAGTAAATAAGTCTAAACTTATAAAGATTATTAGAAGCATAGACCTAGGTATATAGATAACCCTTATTATTTCTTAGCACTCTTAGAGCTGCTATTTACTTATATAGTATTAGATATATAGAAGGTTAGTAAATAGGATATAGTTAAAGCCTAGTACCTCCTAACTAGGTGGGTAGAGGCTTAGTAGATATAGTAAGCTAACTCTCACCTTATTACTAAGTTTATATAGGAGGATATTATTTATTACTATAGGCTCTATAGTATACTTATTATTAATAGAGGCTCTGAGAATAAGGGTATAGTTATTAAATTTAACTATAAGTATAGGCTTAAGTGAAAAGTCACTACTACCTATAACCTATATACTAATAGCACTATTAAAGCTAGCTACTAGACTATTATATATGCTCTTACTACTTAGATAAAGAATATAGGTAAGGACTTCTAGCTATCCTTCTAAGCTATACTATTTGCTAATAGGACTTCTATTAGAGCCTTAACTAGCTATAGCCCCTTCTACCTGTTTTATAGGTATAAAGCTATAACCCTAATTAAGATATTTATACTAACCTAGAGGGTACTAGTATAGAACCAGGTAATAATACCTGAGGAGGAGCTTCTTATATAGATAAGAGCTTTTAAATAGCTTAATAAGAACTATACTACTATATAGAAGATAATTATAGCCTAGTATAAGCATATTATAGATAGGTTTAATTGCTAGAAACGCTATATCTTATATAGTTAGAAATTAGAAGTAGGTAACCTTATTCTAGCATTTAATATTAAACAGTATATAGATAAGTTTTTAAATACTAAGCTTAACTACTATTAGAAAGGCCCCTTTAAGATCTATTTAAAGGCTCCTAATAATACTTTATATTAGTTTAAGACCTTTATAGGGAAACCCCTTTATAGGTTAACTTATACTAGAAACTGCTTAAAGAAGTTTATTAAGGCTTTAGAAGGTTTTTAGGAACTAGAAGATATTAACTAGTATAGACTTAATTTTATAGACTAACTTAATAAGATTTACTCTGCCTATAGTTACCCCTACCCTAATAAAGGTGATAAAGAAGAAGTAGAGGAACCTTTTACTAACTCTAATAACGCTAACTCTCTATTAATAAGTAATTTAGATAGCAATATTCTATAATAGATTATATACTTAGTAGCATATTTACAGGCTCTAAAGGAGGCTCTTAACCAGATAAGAGCAATATAGGAACTTTATATAGAGCTTTAGCTATTTAATCTAGCTAGGAATAGTTAGTATACTGAGATAGGGGATAACTCTATATAACCTGCTAGGATTAGTGCTATTATAGAGGAATAAGCCTTTTTATATCTATAATAGGTAAGACTTATACTCTTAGAGATAGCCTTGCTATACTCTCTGCCTTAATTACTTAATTGCAATTTCCTAGCTTAGTATATTAGAATAGATTATAGGAATAATACTAAGACTAGCCTACTTATACCTATATTATTCTGCTTACTATTTAAGTCCACCTTTATACTCTTATAGTTCTAATCTTACTAGTAATAGTAGTATTAAGCCTGAGCACTATAGTTATATTAGGAATTATACTGCTAAAGTTACTGCTATACTTATAGTAAGTTCTACTATATAGAACCTATTAGGAGTATGCTATAACCTTCCTAGTAATTAGTATACTCTATTTCTCTCTGTTACTGCTTAGATATTCTATACCTTATTCTAGAAGACCCCTCTTTATAGCCTCCTACCTTAACTAGATAGCCTTCTACTTTAAGCACTAGGTTCTAGCTTATTATTACTTAGAAAGTCTTTAAGTTATAGTTTAACTTTAATAGTTTAGCTATATCTATAATACCTAGCTAGTTATTTTTTATATACTGCTCCTAGATTAGACTTCTATACTTAGTGTTCTAAGGGAGATATATCTCTGTATAATATAGTATTATTTTATATTATCTATCTGCTCTTCTTTAGTTTCTACTCCTATAATAATTATTTATCTATTTTATATTTATAATAATATTCTTACTTTTAACTTAATTCTCTGCTTATCCTCTTATATAACTATAGCTTTATATAGGTAGTTAGATTAGTAAGTTTCCCTAGCTATAAATAGTTATATTATTAAAGAAACTAGGAATAAAAGAATCCTCCTATTTATATTTTAAGGTGCTCTACTATATTAGAAAAGTATTATTATAGCTAGTTAATTTTACCTGATTTACTGAAACTTTATATAATTTTTCCTAGTTTTTCCTGATTTCTCCTATATTACTTTGCATAGAGTATATATATTAAAGCATTTTAAGGTTAAATAAAGAAGATTTTATTTATTAATTTGCATTTTTAGGTCTATAAAGACTGCTATATATATAGAATATTATATTAGTTCTTCCTTTTTCCCGCTCTTCTCCTTTAAATCCTAGTTAGAATTTTAACCTGCTCCCTCTTATTAGAAATAGAGATATTTAAATTAGCTAGAGGGTAACTAGTAAGAATAAATAGTAATCTAGACTTATACTTTTTTAGCTAAGTTTTATAATATTCTATTATAGTTCTAAAACCTAAATAAGTTACTCTAGACCTCTCTATAGTCTACTAGTTAATCTAGAACTAGGTAACTACTCCCTTAAATTTACTGCTCTATTACTCTAGATTACCTATACTATAGCTAAAAGCCTTATAGTTTCTCTTAGAGTTAAAGAAATACTTAGAATCTTATTTATAGTAAAGATAGTTAGTATAAGTATTACTAGGTATACTTATATACTTAAAATATAGCTTATAGATCTAAGCTCTAGTAGCCTTATTATAGAGAGAGTAAGTGCACTACTTATAACTACTATAAGGAACTATATTATAACCTCTATTAGCTTAAATATAGAAGCTATAGCTAATCTTAGATCTATTAGGATTAATTATCTTTGCTAGCTAAAGTTTAAAGATATCTATAACTATAAAAGTAATAAAGATATACCTATAAAATAGTAATCCCTTCTCTATTATGCTCTAATAGCAAGGACTAGTATAAGCCTTTTAGAACTAATAAATAATAATCTTATAGTTATTTAAAGGCAGGACTTTTATATAGAAGTCTACTTCCTAGTATAGCTAGAAAGGCTCTAGAAGTTTAAGTGAGTACTATATAAGAGATACTATAATCTATATAAGAAGGTTAGTAAATATATAAAGTAAGAGCTAAAGGAGTAAGTCTACTTACTATAAAGGAGTTAATAGAGAGCTTAATATATAGAGGGGAGTTATAGTTTCTCTTATTAGGGGCTGGTTTATTTATAAGGAGCTAGAAGATATGCTTTCTCAGCTAAGTTAGTATATAAGGATTATTAGAGTTTCTAATAGAAGCTATAACTAATAAGTATTAAAAAAGGCTTAAGGTTATACTTTATAGATATAAAAGAGGGATTACTATTTCTATTATATTATAGAGAAAGAAGAAAAAGCTAGAGAGAGCTAGAGAGGGGGTTTAGTTATATAACCTAGTTATTCTGCCTCTTACTAAATTATTTACTTAAAGGGTTAAGCCTTTCTTATAGTTAAGATTAATTAGATAAGAAAAGGAGTTAACCCTTATAACTGCCTCCTCCTACTATCTATTCTTATCCTATCTCTTTATTCCAGATAGTTAATAATTAGTAACTAGCAGCCTGCTCTCTTTAACCTATATATAAATAACTACTTTATTTCTCTTAATATAAACAGATTTAACCTATTAATAATTAATTTAGTATTATAGCTTAACTTAATTTATATTTTAAGCTCTCTTTATAGATATTTAAGTATAAATTCCTGCTCTAACCTATACTTACCTATATATAACTCTCTCCTTATAATATTATAAACCTTTACTCTCCTATACTACTTATATAACCTTTTTCCCTTACTAGAAGCCTTAATTAAGTCTATAATTACCTCTATTTACTCTATTTTTAATAATATCTTTATTTAAGGGTTTTTCTACTAAGATTACTAATATCTAGGTTAAGGAAGCATTCTTTATTACTGCTTTAGAGAAGTTTTCTTAAAAGAGAGATAAGTAGGATAGTAAGCTCTTAGAGATTATAGTTATACCTACTAACTCTATTCTCTTTAAGAGAACCTTAAATGCTCTAGCTATAAGAATTAATAAGTAGCACTTAGCTAGATAGGTACTTTCTTTCTACCTCTAATTTTCTTTTAAGCTAAATAAGAACCTTAAATATAAAGAGCTTTAGTAGCTTTACTCTAGTATCCTTATAGCTTAACTCTATATTTATCTCTAATAGCTTTAATCTACTAGATCTTAATAACTAGGCTAGGCTAAAGAGAATAAAGGAGAGTTAGTTACTATAGTTAACTTATTTAATCTATAAGAAACTATTTAGACTAAGACTTTCCCTTTAACTTCTAATATAGAGACTAGTTTTTAACTTCTTACTTATAACCTCTCTAATAGGATTAGCCTTATTAGATAATACTATACCTCTACTAATACTAGGATTAAAGATAGTAGAGCTGCTATATAGAAAAGCTAGCTTACTATACTTATTTTCTAATTACTAGCTAAGAAGAGTACTAGTAAAAAAGTAGTCTTTTACTCTGCTTTACTTATTAACTAACTTTTAAGCTTTTTCTACTTCTATAATAACTTCTAGTATAATAGGAAGGCGGAATTATATCTTAAAATACTAATTAGATCTATAATAGCTATCTATAAGTCTCTTAATAGTATAATATCTATTCTTAAGCACTTAGTTAAAGTTATTTATACACTTTAACTCTAAGAAGAGCAGCTATAGATATTAGATATACTTTGCTTTAAGTAGCTTTGCTACTATATATAACTAGGGTTAGCTAAGTACTAGACTAGTTTTTCCTTTAAAGGGATCTTTAATATATAGATAAATTAAATCACTTCTAAGTTCTATAATAGGGATCTAGAGGCAGATAGTATAGTCTTTCTAACTCTATTAAGAACTGCTAATAGGACTAAGTATATTAAAAAGATTATCTCTCTACTATATAATAAGAAGATTTAAAAGATAATTTATACTTAGAACTTTATAGTCTTTAACTCTATATCTATAAAGGGATTAACCCTAGTATAGCTCTATCTTAGATATCTTAAAATGCTTAACCTTAACTCTAAAATATCTATACCTGATATTTAAGTAGTAGAAGCTTTTATATCTATTAATATACCTATTAAGCCTCTTATAGATCTAAATCTAAGCCTATCTAAGAACTATAATACTAGGATAAGAGATATTATTAATAATTACCCTATAGTTAATACTATATAGAACTATACCTACTAGAATAGAATTATTACTACTATATACTAAGAAAACAGATAGATAGGAGAGAGGGCTTTTAACCTTTATAATAATAAGCCTTTTCTTTATCTAGGTTATAGCCCTTACTATGCTAATAAACCTAAATAATCTATCTATATTAATAACCCTTATAGCACTCTAGAACTCCTAGTTATAGGTTTAGCTAGTAATCTGGAACTGCTAAAGAATAAGATAGAGGAAAAGAAGACACCTAACTAGTATATTAAGTTAAGTTAGAATACTATACTATTTTTATAAACCTAATTCTACTATAGGTTTAATATAACTAGAGGATAGGCTAAGTAGCCTCTATTAGTTACTTAATACTATCTCACTTATCTCTATAATATTTAAGAGGAACTAGTAATAGAGATCTATTTTAAGGTAAAAGAGATATATTACCTTACTAAGTTTAATATATATAGGTTAGGTAAATATATATAGACTCTGGGAAGATAAGTTACCTAGTAAATAAGAGTAGTGCTCTCTCTTAGCAGATACTAGGTCTTAATATTATTAATTATAGATACCTATTATAACCTACTTATCTAGTTAGATATTACTATCTTTTATATTTAGTATAGTAGTAACTACTAGGTAATAATAATAGTAAACTAGAAAAGGGAAACTACTTACTATACTAACCTGATTTAGAGCAGAAATTCTAATAGATTATTTATAGAGGCTATAGAGGACCTCTCCTAGTACTATAAGCTCTTTAAAGCTCCTATTAATATTTATACTCTCCTTTAAAAGAATACTATAGTTAGATCCTAGCTCTAATAGCAGGATTTATAGATATATAGTCTTAGAGTAGTAGATTAGGTTAGGGCCTATATTTATAAGGGTGTTATTAATAGTATAGTATTAGCAGTAGCTATAGAAGGAGCAGCAAAGAGGAATTAATTCTAAATTATTACCTAGTATATCTTAAAGATTACTACTAAGTTTATAAAATACTCTATATTTTATAGTAATAGACCTTTATAGATACTCCAGATAGACCTCCTTATAGTAGAATTATATAGTAATACTAGTAAAATATAGCTTCTAGTACCTAGAATACTCTCCTTTCTATTACCTTCTAAAATACTAAGGCTTCCTATAAGAACTTTTACCTTATACTATATAGAAGGCTAGGTTAGTAAGCCTAATAGCAGGGAACCTACTCCTTATTATCCTAGTAAAGCTAGCTTCTATACTATTATAAACCTAGACTTACTAGCTTTTAGTTCCTATAGCACTCTGCTACCTCCTAGTAATAATAACTCTAGCCTTATAAATCTAGGTTTAACTCTATCTAACCCTTTTATTTTACTAGCTAGACTATTTAATACTAGATAAAATATAACCCCTTTATACTCTTCTACTCTAGCACTACACTAAACTATTATTACTAGGAAATATCCCCTATATCTAGCTTTATCTAATATTTTTTAGCCTACCTATAATAGCTATAAGAACTATATTATAGAGTAAGTTAACTCCTAGTAATAGATTAAAGATAATATCTCTAAGAGTAACTATAGTTACTACTTTTCACAGCTATCTAGCTAGTATAGATAGGGATAATATAAGTAAGGTTTAGATTAGAATAAGGCTTATAAGCCTAAAAAAGATAGGCCTAGATAAAGAAGACCAGGATAGTATAACTATAGGAAAAAGTAATTAGATCTATAATAATCTAGAAGGAGCAATTAAGCAGTATAAGGAGTGCCTTTTCCTTTATAAATAGTAGCTTTTATTTATATAATTTTTCTTTAATATATAGTCTTTCTTATAGAGTATTAAGGTAAGACTATAGGGGATAATTAAGATAGGGCAGTATAGATAGCTTAGTTTAGAGGGTGCCTAGATAGGTATATTAGTTAGTATAGTATAGTAGAACTTTTTACCTTATTAAGAGTAGAGAGGAGAATAGAGGAGCATTATTAGTTAGAATTATTATAGTTTATCTTAGTATTTAGAAGCTTTTATCACTTTTACTTAATAGGTTATATCTATAATAAGGTTATTATGCTTAGAGAGATCTTTTCCTTTATTCTAGAGCCTCTAGATATAAAGCTGCAATATTATAATATTCCTATATAAGTGTATAGGAGTGTGTGGTTTTATTATTTCTGTTTTGAGGTTCTTAGCCTGTTTTAATACTTAAATAATAAACTCTAGATACTTTTGCTCTGCAAGATTAGCTATTACTATAAGGGTTTAGGCAATCTTAGCTATATTAGAAGCCCCTAGTAATAATAATACTAGGAACCTATCTATAGGCAGAATATATAAACTTATATTTTATAGGTATAATTAGGAAGTCCTCTAGTATAGTAGGGTATCTAGAATGCTTTATCTATATATATATAAAGAGAAAATAATATACTATATAATGTTTCTATTATAAATAGAGATATAAATCTAGCTACTATATATTAGTTAAGTATTATAGAAGAAAGGAATAGTATATATAGCATGCCTAGGTAGGATATATATTAAAGGCTTATAAATATTAGGATATTGCTCTTTACTTTAAGAACTTAAGTAATAATATTAATAATATTAAGCTTCTTAAGCTCTTCTCTAGCTATAGCTCTATCTCTATTACTAAAGTTATATATAATACCTATAAATAACTAGCTTCCCTTAAAGTTTTAAGGAAAAAGAAAAGGAAAATAATAAATTTAGAAGATATCTCTACCAAAGAAGATATAGATAGTAAGGAGAGTAGTAACTAGAAAGAAGATAATATAGGAAACTTAAGGCAAGTCTAAGAGCTTAAGTATTATCTACTCCTGTAATCCTAATAAATAAAGTATCTATATATTTCTAAGATAAGTTAAAAGATAGCTAATAAAAAACCTCTCTATAGTCCTTCTACTAAAAAGAAATATCTAAAAGATTTAACTAAAAGTAAGTATCTAAGACTAAGAGAATATTATAATAATAGCAATAGATAGTTAATGCTACTATAGATAGTACTTATAGTTAGATAATAAATAGTATTTCTTACTAATAGTTTATATAGCCTAGCTAGCAGCAAGATATAGTATTTAAAGGCTAGCTAGTTATAATAATTACTAGCATACAGCCTGCCCAGGTTATAAATATTAGTCAGCAGGCTGAATTAATTATAATAGCTATATGTTTGAGCGGCGCATAGCCCAGCTTAAGTTACACAGTCGTTACCACTACCTCCGTCTAGGTTTCGCATCCAACTCGCGTTCATTTATCATTATCACGCTAACCCAGCGCAAGGCCAGGCAATATACTTAGCGCAGGCGTGAGTGTTCTATTTGTGGCATGCAACAGAGTGTTTGTGTTAGAGCAGATCCCTTCTATCATTGCGCTTCCGGATAACAGAGCCAAAGTGATATGATGGCGGTAATGTGCGGCCGCCGTTGCTGCTGCTATCAGATGTGGGGTGTGTGGCATTGTAATGGACGTACGTTCAGGTAATGGCAATGAGACCAACCCGCGCCGGATGCCGCGACGATGCACCTACAATCAAATTCCACCAGCTAAGCACTAGGACCCATCTAGAGAGTGGTTTCTTCATTTGGGACTATCTTTAACTTCAATAATGACTCTGCTTATTGCTTGCTTTTTAAGTCCTGGATCCCGCCCAGAGCTGTGAGTAGCATAAAATTCAACGGCAAATCTTGCAAAAAGCTCTATCTTATCTGCTAGTTTTTATAGTAATAGGTTCCCTAATTCCTAGTGGTTCTATATGCCTTCTACTCCAGCCATCCCCTGGCTGCTCCGTCTTGCCACATTCTCACAGGAAGGTTACAGGATAACAGTGGAGTAAAAGCAGCATAACAGCCAGCAAAAGTAATAGTGATATATAACAACGGGCATTCGCTGGTTATCACTAACCCGACTACTACTCTATCCCTCACTAGCTTATCTATGGGAGAGCAGATGGGATCCTAAGTTTTCTAGTGGGTATGGTTATATATGCTGGTTGGGGTAGTATAAGATGCCTATATTCGAAATTGATAACAAATATCCTATTAATATCTGAACTACTTAAGGCAGATAAATATGTTTTTGGGTAAACCATAAAGTCCCGTCACTAATACCAGCAATTCTTAAACTAGTGCTGCCTTAGTCTTATTAACTTACAGAAAACTTTAAGCTAGATCCGGGAGTTTAATAAAGTAACCTTAAACGCTAATTAAGTTTAATAAAGGAGATTAATAATACCACCTATATTATTATAATAGTATATTCCAAGAATTCCAGGTTATTAGTAATAATATTACTACTAAGGAGATAGAGTATACTTAGTGCACAGACCTTATAGGCAGCTTTCAGATCAGGCGCGCTGTTATGCATTAGCTTGTATAAGGGTGCCACACATAACTCCTATTTGCTTATGCTGCCCCTGAGGACATTTATTATAGTGATATTTAAAAGAGACGGCATAGCCTATGCTAATAACTTAAAGTTAAGGTTTTTTAAACACGGAGCCCGGAGCCGGCCCTTCTTGCAGTAGTTAAGTGACCTCTTCAGTAAGGTTAGCTCTTTACATCTTAATCACACTTCTCAATAATCCGCCACTATCTAACAAGCACCAGCATAAGGCTTGGCCAGTGATAGCGACACTTATAGGTAGTGGGGATCTTAAGCTTAATATGCTTCTTAACGCGCAGGTAAGTAGTCTCTATAGCATTGTGAAGGGTAGTAATGTAACTTCCGCGGACGCTACTATGATAGATAACAAAGTTAGGGGCAGAATGCACTAGGATTTGCGGGTTGCAGTCCAGAGGGGCAGCTAGCAATATACAGGCATGGAGTTGTTGTTTTATAGGGCCCTGGAGATGCTGAGATTCTTTTTCCCTGGTAGTGAGGTTAATCTATTAGCAACTTGAATTCATCTTCTGTCTTAGAAGTAAAGTGTGGTGAAGATATATCTCTGGCCTGGAAATACTTAAGCTATATAATTATAATATCTTAGCTGCGTGGTGGTTAAGGATAGATATTAACCTTGTAAGTAGGTGTTGAGATTAGAGACTCTGTGAGCGTGGGCTGTGGCCTTGAAGATAAGCGGGAAACTTGCATAATGTAATATGGATTGCAGCTATATTCTTAAGAATTGCTAGATATTTGTCCACAAACAGAGCTGGGGCATAGACATAGTATGGATTGAGCGTCTAGGTATTGGGATAGTGGAGGATAGTGCTGGACTGAGCTTTTTGCTTCTAACTACCCCTGCTATGTTATCTAGTGCAAACCGCTCTAACATTACAGATAATGCTGCCACAATTATGATTAATCTGTTGTTTCTGCGGCCAGATGATTGTTTCCTTGCGCGTCTGTCTGCTTTGGCTGAAATATACCTACAATTTGTGCGCCCTATGCTGGATAGGATCTATAGCTGCTAACTTCTTTATTGCCTATGCTGCTAAGTCTGCTGAGAATAAAAACACTTTGCGGATATAAGTTGCTGCAGGAAGTTATAAAACCTTAGTATAAGATTAATAAAGTTATAAAAGAGCTTAAAAAGACTATATTACTCAAGTTATAGCTAATTAGTATGTCCTCTAGATAAACTATAAATAGTAGCAGCAAAGGCTGGGAAATATAGCAAAGGACCTATTGCTTATCCTATCTCTATGCCTCCTGGATGCAGTAAAAGGAGGATAGCAAGGGATAGAGAGAGAAGAGAGTAGTAGAGGTGAGAGAGGGAAAGAAGCTTCTTATCTAGTACTAACTAATAGGTTTAGAAAGGCAGATTTATATAAAAGAGCTTAAGTTATAGAGTTAGAAAGAGAATAGGCAGGGGGTTATTCAGCTATTCCTATTAACAGAGCTATATATATCTATCCCCAGACCAATAAACCTTCAAAATTCATTATATCAGCTTTAAGACAAACCACCTTAGTTAAGAAGTCCTTAGAATAACATCTCCACAACATATCTAAGTAAAGAAGGGCCTAATACGCGGGGGGGGGGGGGGGGGGGGGATATAAAGGGCTTCTAGAATACATCATAATATCTTCACAATACAACCTCAGCCACCTCAGAGGAGGACAGTCCTAATAAAAGGCTAGTTAAGCCCCAGGGCATATTAGGACTGCACCTCTCCCTGAGAAAAGGTTAAGAACTTAGGTTACGTTCTACTTATCCTCGTTAATCTCAACCCCAAGCAGAACCATAGCGTGCCTGCTATGAGGATCGTCTTAGGATAGTTTTATAAGTTAGCTTTGTTCTAGTGTTAGTTTGCGAGAGGAGGCATATAATATGCCTGAATCCTCTTCACTCCTTCCAACCAACCCTCTCTCTAAACCTGCCCTGCCCAGGGCCCCAAACAGTATCTTTAGGACATTTAGATACAAGAACCTCGTTTTAGGAACGAAGCCAGCCGCGTGAGGCTCAGCCGCTATAAACACTACAAAAGTCCGTTCATTTCCTATCTAAGTCCAATCAAGCTCATAAGAGAGATCCTAAGCCTTCTAGCCAGAGCAGCTAATCAAGACAAATAACGCCCCAAAGAGGAGTGGAAGTGATGTCCGGGATAGGCGCAGGCTATTCAAGACCCCAGCTCTGCCTCTAATATCCTAATCCCAGTCCCCGGCGTTTATCCCGGCGTGCACTCCCGCGCATCTACTTCGGCGTCTTAATAACTTTTCACAACGCAAGTACTGTTCTTGGCGCGGGAGAACATGAGCACCCACAATGCCCCCACCCTTCGCCAAAATATAGCACTATCTCTAAAATAGCTAGGGATAATGGATCTGAGGATGGCTTGTAGCCTTAAATAGCTTCTTCTTAGTGGACGTTAAGACTATCAATGAATGCCCACCCTTCAACTCAGAGCTGTGCACACTTGAGGGCTGATCTCTAGATCCTCCATAACAGCTCTCATAAAATACCTCTCGTGAAATCAAGCCTCTCTGACTAGGAACACTTAAGAATATAAACGCTAAGATCAGCCCTCTTGTTAATAAGCCGTTCACTCCCGCCGAACCATCTTCAACACCACTCCAATCAGCAGCACAGCATAGATGCAAAACCTCTAGGATAAAGCAACCCTAGAGACAACGAGAAGGACGGCCTAACGCAAGCCTTCACAGCTCCATAGGCTACAGAGTGGATACAGCCAGCATACCCTATTCTAATAGCACGTCCACCAAGATTAAGACCTGGCTAACACTAGACTCATTAGATAAACAGCCTTTCAGCTGCATGCTGTCAAGCCCAAAGTCATGCCTCCAGACACCTGTTTCAAGATGATGTTTCCCTAGTCACTCACACCAACCCTATACCTGTTCCTATTCATCGCTTGCAGTCCGTTCATTATAAAGTTAGTTATAACTTATTTAGGTTAGTTATCTACTTATTATAGGATAGCAAATCTTTCACCTATAATAAAACACGCTTAGTTCTCTTTTTATTTCTATGTGTTAGTCCTATTAGGTCGCAGCCAAAACACTTACCAATTCTCAAAAGTTAGCCCCCAGGTATAATTAGCAAACTTATCAGCACTATATTCAGAGCAAACAAATCATACTAAGCCCCGTAGACATATCTGTTTAGCATAGTAAACAGTATAGATTTAGCTATTTCTCTAGATTTAATTCGGGTTATATAACTTAGTGGTTAAGAGTTCAAATTATAGGCTAAGCACTTATTTCTTTCCTTAGCTAACACCTAGGTGACTGTGGGACCCGTGCCTATACACACTAACCACCATATAGGGCCTAAGAGCATAGCATCATAACATAGAGCCCAGGCTAGACCCTTTCTATATAAAGTGCCTAGATTATCTGCTATTCTGAATACCCTTATTTTAATTAAAGTAATTAAACTGTAACCCTTCCTGTTCACGCCTCTCACAGCCTGGGCTATTCCTTGCTATACTACGTTATAGCAAATACCTGCTATCCAGTATATAGTAGTGAGCACCTAATCATATAACACGCTTCTTTATCTCTAGTAGTTTATTTTATAATAAGCCCAGAGATAGTTAGCAAGATTAACAGTATATATAAGGGTTTAAGAAGTCTAACAATATTATATTCCACAGGCTTTTAGTCTATTATTTGCAATATTAGGGCTATTCACTATATTATATCGCTTTAAATATTAAAAGACTACTAGAGTAGATTCTATCAGAGCTAAGGCCATAAATAATAGTAGGTAATTAAGCTATTTATCCCTCTAAGCTAAGCAGTTAGTTAATAAAGGTTGCAGTATATTATAATGCTCCTTACCCCCCTTCCAATTTTATAGTAGAAATTGCTACTTTCCTATTAAAGTCTGCTACCTAACTAGTTTATTCTAATTAATATTATTACTATCCTAGTAGAACCTTTTTAATAAATACCTTTTATTTTTGTGGAATAATTATAGATTCTTATTATAATTTCTAATTATAGTTAGGCTGCAGGGAAGCCCTAGATTACAGGGCTAGAACTCTATACTTCCTTATTCAGCTCTGAGATTAAATGTAATTATTACTTAACCCGGGGCATCTATCTGCACAATTAATTCAAATAACGTAATAACTATGCTTTAATCAGCTTAACTTCTTAACATTCTCTTATAACAGTTAGTGTCTGGAGTGGTGCAGTAATCTAAGTACTAGATATTTATCTATATAGATCCTATTACCGTGGACCTAACCTAATAAAGCCTCCAAAGATCGCATAGCTAGGAAAATGCTCAATAAATATCATACTAGGACAAACATCAGGAGTCCTAGACACCTGGATTCTGCTTTTATCTCTATCACTATCCACAAAGATAACACCTAGCCTAGTAACTTATAATATAATACTTATAACTTCCTAAGTATACTATTATCTGCTCTCCCCTATATTCTCTATATACTTTCTATATTTAAAGGGAACAGGCAGTTATATAAGGCAATAATGCATTTATTAATAAGGTGGCTATTAATAATAACTAGGCTATATCCTATACCTTACCTCTGATTCTGCCTAGTCCTAGATAACTTTCCTTTATCTATAATCTCACCTCTTCTCCTATAACTTATTATTTAATTTTAACACTATATATCCTCCCCTAAGCAAATATTAGAGAAAGCCCTCCAATTTATATTTATTAAATCCTTACCTCCTAGCTATATAGCTAATATACTATTTATATCTATATTATCTAAAACCTTAGTATCTCTCTTTAACTTTCTAGTTCCTAGACTTATATAAGAATTCTATAAGCTGCTAGGCTTACTGCTTAACCTTACTTAATAAATCCATTCTAGCCTTAGTACCTTTAAGGCCTATATATCCTAGACCCCTTATTAGTCTACTAGTAACTTCCCTAATATATTATAATAATAATACCTTAATTTCTCTCTCTACTTAAAAACCTAGATAGGGGTAGACTATGCTTTATTATTATATCTATATATAATATTAGGATACTAAATAAGGTAGTAAAGGCTTAGATAGGTAGTCTAAGTTATATCCTATTTGCTATCTTTATTAACTATAGTACCTAAGAGGAAGTTATTTTATATACTTTGAGATTTTATAGAGCTAAGCTCTAATTCTTAATTATCTCTAGGGTTCTCTATAAATATATAAATACTTATTATTAAAAACTAAAGCCTTAAGAAAGATTAGAGTCTATAACATAACTATTACTATCCTACTTTAGGATATTAAAGAGGCTATTAAGAGTATTAACTATAACTTTACTAAGAATAAAGAAGTACTTTAGTCTATTTTTAGTAAGTAACCTTACAAAAAGCTATTATAATATATAAAAAGGTCTAGAAAGTTAACTATACTATAGCTAGCTAGTAAGGTAGACTATATTAAGTAGTAACTAAACTATTAATAAGATATTATAAAATTATCTCTAGGAAAAGGCTTCTGCCCTTAAATATAGTATAATAGTAACCCTTCTTTAAAATAACCTTCTAGACTAGATTCTATCTATAAAGAGTTACTCTCTTTATCTAAGGCTAGTAGAAAATTATATAATATCCTTATCTAGAACTGCTTAAAACTTCTATCTCCTTATTAAATAAGCTTAGAGATCTATAGCTTTATATACCGAAGTAAAGTTATAATTATAGAGGCTCTGTATTATTATAATCTTACTAATAGAAATATAGACATTTTAGTAATAAATATATTAAATCTAAGAGTATAAGAGAAGTATATAATCTTAATAAGGAATAGTATATAGAAAAAGAGTCTAGAAGGGTAAGATAATTACTATAATAATAACTTTAGCTAGTTTTTTAGCTAAGATAAGAGTAGAAGTAATAGCTAAGATTAAAAAGAACCTTAATAAGTAAATATTAAAGTTAGTAGTAACTAGAATACTAAAAGTATACCTTCTCTACTATATAAAAGACTATAAAATAAAACCTATTCTACTATAGTTTAATGCTTCTATAATTATTAATATAAAGCTACTCCTAGCTATAAAAAGTCTTAATAAGGCTTTATTCTTTATAACTAATATAATTATGCTAACACTATAACCCGCAAAGCAGCAGGATATATACTGCAATTAATAGATATATATAAGGTTATATAACCTATTACAGAGTGTATATATATAGTTT
Source organism: Colletotrichum neosansevieriae (assembly GCA_036785495.1). Lineage (NCBI taxonomy): Eukaryota > Fungi > Ascomycota > Sordariomycetes > Glomerellales > Glomerellaceae > Colletotrichum > Colletotrichum neosansevieriae. The sequence goes on along the minus strand of JAVHLV010000285.1, from coordinate 705 downwards.
AACACTACTGCCTATATAGTTAAGTGGAACTTCTAAATAGATATATATTAACTTATAGGCTTTTAATATATATATATAAAGAGAGCCCTAAGTTCTATATAAACTTTAATCTAGTATAAAACTAATACTAATAAGTAGTTAACCTTATATATTATACTACTTAACTTCTATAGATTAGTAAGAATATTACTTAAAGAGGCAAAGTAATAACTTCTATACTAGGTTTATAATTTAGTATATAAAGAACTTAACTTTATGCTATCTAGGTTATTAAGGTAAGAAGGGTAGGTTTGCTTATAGTACTCCTACCTTAAAGACCTTAATATACCTCTATATCTCTTATATATTTCATAACTTCACTAATATTACTTATTACCTACTAATACTACTTAAATAATAAGAATAAGAAATAATGGATAAATAAGGGATCTATAACTATTATAATAAGCTAGTATAATAAGAACCCTACTATAGAATTATCTATCTTAATAGGATTACTATATTTAAGCTTAAGATCTATCCTCTCTATATCTATACTACTGTTCTTTAAAAACACTAGAAATCTATAATATTTATGCTTATTATAAGATATTATTTAAATATCTCAAAAACCCTTTATAAATAAGACCTATAAAATATATAATAAATAATAATACTTAATAATATACTATATAATATAACACAGTATATTACAGTATTAATAAT
>JAVHLV010000284.1:0-87323 GCA_036785495.1 Colletotrichum neosansevieriae | reverse complement strand
ATATATAAAAGGAGTTACTAGATATATAGCCTACTAGAAAGCTAATAAATATATATAGTATAAGCCTCTTATAGTATTATTACTTAAGTTAAGCTTTCTTTATTATAGCAAACACCTTATAGCTATAAGCATATAGGTATAAAAAATTAGAGCATATATAGTTAGTAGACTTACTTACCTAAAAGTGCTTATAGAATAGCTTATAGAGCATTTACTAGCCTCTTACTACTATAGATATATAGTTATATAGATAGGTAGATAACTTTATTATCTCAGGCTATAATATATCTAGTAGCTTTATACCTATTATTATAGCTCTTATATACTCCTTAATTATAGTACTAACTTATTCCACTCTACTATTCTACACTTAAGTATTAGTAGCAGATAGCTTAAGGCAGATACCTTATACCTTAATAACAGTAATAATATATAGATACTTTATAAGCTTAAGGTTTATTTTAATTACCTTTACACATACTCTATACTATATTAAGAGCATTATTAAGTAGTCCTTAATTACTATAAGAAGCTTATCTATACCTTATTATATAAGGTAGAAATCCTAGATATATATTATAGGCTAATTTATTATGAATAGCACTAAGCAATACTCTTTATAACCTTTATTATAGTTATAAAAGTCTAGAGCAATATACTTATCTAGCTCTATATACTTAACAGACTCTTATAGTACTTATTATACTTAGTAATAAACCTTACCTATACTATAGATATTATAGTTAATTATTATAATAAGCTTACCCCCTTATATAAGGTAGACTCCTCTCACACTATTTAAGAGATATTAAATAGCTTTTAGGCCTAGATATCTAAGGCACTAGTACTATATTATAGTACTACTATAAATAGATTATTGCTTTATTATTATATTATATATATATATATAGCACTTAGCTAGGGGTTACTAAGCGCTTATAATAAATATAGCACCTATCTTATCTCTTTTACTATATAATAGAGCACCCTCTAAGGTCTCTCTATACTTAAGAACCTACTAATAATATCTCTTATCTAATATATAGAGATAGGTATAATCTAATCTTTAAAGATAGTTATTTTATAAACTTATATTCTACTAAATACTATACTAATATAGCTTTCTAAGTAATATAAGGTTACTTATAAACCTATAGTAGAGTACTATATTATATACTTATAGATATATTATACTTCTACTATGCCCCTTTACTTTAATATTAACTATACTATATCTCTTAATAAAAACCTAATATATATCTACTTATAGAAAGTTACTAGGAACTACTCTAGTAAGTATAGTAAACTATAAAGTATTATTAAATATATATATTACTACTCTAGAGCCTAGAATAGCAGAGTTATAGAGTTAGTAGTTATTTAGCTATATATAAAACACAGACTTAAGGATCCCTCTATAGCAGCTATATAGTTATTTATTCTCTATATACTATTTACTACTTAGTTTAAGCTTATAAATATACTTTATAAGCTCCTTATTATTATTAATATGCTCCTCTACTAAATAGTAGAGGGATTTACTTCTCTAAAGATACTCTAGGTATAGTTCTTTAAATATAATCTAGCACTTAGCTAAGAAGTAGTAGCTATAGCAGGCTAGATAGAGGCTCTTTTTATTAATTATTTATATAGTTATAGACACCCTTTTATAGCCTTTAAGTACTATAGATTACCCTTCTCTATATACTTAGTATATAGCAGGTTTTTGCTTCTTAGACACTTCTAAGTTATTCTCAGATATAGTATTCTTATTATCTACTAGTATAATAGAGCTGAATACTCCTTAACCTATTTTAGTATATAGGTTAGCTATTTTAAATATATTAAGAATAACTCAGGCATTTTTTAATATATCTCTTATAGTAAGGGAGCTAGTATTTATATATAATTATACTATTATTTAGTATATATAGATCTAGGTATCTAAACTACTATTACTAAAAGCTATTATAAAATCTATAAACCACTAATTAGGCTCCTTTACTTATATAAGGCTGCTAGCCTATATTTTAGTAATAGCCTTCTCCCACTTTATAAGCTATTCCTCTATATTACACTTTATAAGTAGCTTCTTATATACTAAGAGGTTTAGGGTTATAGTATAACTGCTTCTAGCTATAGCCTTATACTTATAAGCATTAATACTAACACTCTTATAGAGTATATATATCTAGTAGTTAATACTCTTATCTATAGTATAGTATAGATATAGAAGATCTAAGTGGATATTATTATAGATCTAATCTTAGAGTATATATTATTGCTTCTTATATATTTTATAACACTTATCTCTAAATATATAATCCACTTAGTAAGCCTAGTATAGCTTATAATTTGCCTTTAATAAGTCTATAATTATATTAGTATATATAGTAGTTATATTATTACTTAGTAGTATAACTACTATACTATTTACTATACTACTTATAGAGTAGTTAGAGATATCTAGAATAGTTAGCTCTATAACCTTACCTCTAAAGCAGCTTTAGAGCATACTATCTATATTTAGAATAGCAGTATATAGATTAATACTATCTTATAGCTTAAGGCTAGACACCTTTATATATAGGAGGTTAATCTAGAAGATCTAGTTACTATATCTATATAGCTAAAAAGCAGTTATAGTAGTTATTATCTTATAATTAAGGTTTTAGAGTAGTATTTATAGCAATATAGTATATATTAAACTATTAATTATTAAATTTAGCATAATTATAAGTATATTTATAATACTATAGTATATATATGTTATTTTATATATTTACCCTTATTTAGGCGCGTCCTAACCCCTTTTTCCTGCGCGCACCCCAGTTGCAGTTAGCGCGCCCGGGCCGCTTCGGGCCCGCGCGCGGAGCCAGACTAACGTCGCGCCCGACTCGCACTGCGCGTTCCGGACCCTACAATCTAACACCTATGGACCCCGCAGTGAGGCTTTTTGAACCAAGTAGCACAAATAAAACAGTTATGTCCGACCCTGCCGCAGGGGTCATACAGTAACACTGACTGCAGGCTGTGGAGTGCAGCGAGCTGCTCAGATTCCCCCGCTAACAGAATGATATGTCCCTTAGCGATGATTTACGTGTGCCGTGTTGCTTTCCCCTCTGCGGGCTGTCTGCGCTGTGAGAGAACCTGAAGTTGGTCCGTTACTCTGACCAGAGGAAGCCCCTGGAATCAACCGTTATCAATTAAAACAATGGATGGGTTGCAGGTTTCAACTCATATGATCTCACGAGAAGACAGCTCGTCAAGAATGCATAGTGAAAATCAAGCATTGATACTATACGATTGACTATTGATTGTTTGCCGACGCAGACTTCCGACAAACCGTGTTAAGCCACCTGACGTTTCCCGATACATAAAAACCAACAAAAAAAAAGTCATAGGAATCTTGAGCCATGCCCTGCCGCGATGCACGGTTCATCTGCATTTCAGTTCGGCTCCGTGTATTTCTTCGTCGTCCGGCTCCAGTGCTCATTTCCGCTCATCTGGTGCTCCAGTCCCTTCATGTACCTGCGCATATCTTGCGACACAGCCGGGGAAGAAGTTGCCACGAGCTTGTCGCACATGGCGTCATGCACCTTCTCCCACTCGCGGATCATGGACCACAGCACATGCTTGGTGGCATGGAAGCTCAGGTTTGTCTCGTTGGCCACGACCTTGACAGACGAGCAAATGACGGCACCCTCCTTATGTAGCACCTTGGACGCCTGGAGCTCCTTCTCCCAGCTGTAGATATCCTTAACGACGGAGATGTGCTTGGAGCAGTTCTGTTCCAACAGGCGCATTCTGGAGAGCTCCTCCTTGGACAACTGGAGGCCTAAGGTGAAGCGTATCAGGGCCAAAAGGAGGCTAAGGCTGGTTAGCCTTCCTGAAGCGACGGGCAGGTTTTATAACGTCTAGTTAGTTTATGGAGAAGAGACTCACGCTTTGCTAACGTTGCGCTCACGGTACTCAAGGTACTCCCCAAGACTCTTGATTGAGGTGCGGACTTGATCGGTCTGGGACCTCATGAAGGTGAATGTGGGCTCCAAAACCTCATCAGCAAGCTTCCTGTCGCAGGTGCGCATGCTCTCCCACAGATTGTAGAAGATATACTCAACAGGAATCAACCCTTTGCAGTAGTCAGTATGAGCATAATGGAGTCTTGGCCTTCTGCCCGAGTCCATGGGATAAGTGGCTACTCACTGTTGGGCAGGACGTCTCCCCAGATAATGGGGATCAGTCTCTTGTTGTAGGCTTCTCCATCCGCAAACGATATATGCTCCAGCAAATCTATCCCAGGTCAAACGTCAGTATATGCTGTGAACCCGAGGCTTCACGCAGCCAAGAAGGAACCTACCGTTGATGAGGAAGAGAACCGTCAAAAGGCAGCACGCAAAGTGAAGGCAGTCGTCCTTAGACAGGGGGAAGTACAACAAGGTAACACGCAAGAACCCGGCGTTAAGGAATATCTTCCTCAACCTTTCGTTGGGGAAGGGCCAGTGCTCGAGAAAGTAGCTATCAACCTCACGCGCCACCTCGTCGGCAAGGGGGTGAATCAGTGCACGCCATCCCAACAGCGGCACCCTCCACTCCAGTACCTGAGTCTTCAACACAGGCTCACTAACGCCGTTTTGAATTCCATAGGACAGTTCAGTCAGAGCAGAGACAGGGACGTGGGTCGTCTCTCTGACTTCTTTGTCGTTGATCGTCATTGCGGCAGCTTTAGGGTCTTTTCTGATATTAACGTTATTCAGAAGTGTTATCGATTGGTCTGTCTGCAAAACCCAGGGTCTTCCTCTCTAAAGAACATCAATTCTTTTAGGTATATATTTACACCAACTCCCTTATTGCAGCACAGCCGTGATCCAGGTTTTTCTCTGGGCAGAACTGAGAAGCGACGCAGAGTATTGCCTAAGTAGGGCAACCCAAGCACTCAATAGACATAAAAGTAACAGGCATCACTAATTTAAATTTATAAAGTTATATAAGTTATATTACTATATAATAATAAGAACTCTATATATAGTTAGAAATTAGAAATTAGAGTTATATAAGTACACTAATTATAGTTATATAAGTAAAGATATCTTTGTACTAAATTATAGTGTGCTTAAGGCTCCTCTTATATGTTATTAAGCCCCTAAGTCACTACTTACACATCTAACCCATATGCGGCTCAATATTACGACCGGACACACAAGGCACATCACGCGGTGTAGAATGAGAACGTCTTCTCGTGGAGAGTCGGTTTTATCTTGGACGATATGGCGACCGTCGAAGATGCGAAAAAGTACATTACGGCCAAGCGCATCGGCGAGGCTCAGAGCTAGGAAATATGGGGGTCACAGTTCGTGGCTCATCTATCCACACTTCCTTCAACTCAAACTCCGGGTTCGGCTCCACGGCAGTATGCCAACCAACCTCCAGCACCAGTAGCTCCGTCACAGCCAATGACTAGTGGCCCTCAACGCGCCCACGGTTATGAAGAAGGCGTAGATAGAATCTCCGCCTCTGATCTGTGCTTTGATTTCCAGTCTGTACTAGAAGCGCCTGCTACTGTTCCCTCCACTCTAGAGGTCAGCCAGCGTAGAGGTCCTCGGCGACATGGTCATGTCCACGCTCACGCACCTGCTATTGCTTCACCTCTGTCTACTGTTCAGTCATCCTCTCTCATGGACGTAGACGCACAGCTGTCGGCTCTTCCTCCGTCGCAACCTTAGAGAGGCATGTATCAGCCGATTGCCCACGCCAACGTACCCGGCAACCACTATTCTACTCCGTTGTGGGCGGGGAATCAATCCTCTGCTGCCTCCGCTGAGGCCGCTGGGTCTTCCTCCCCCCGCTGACGGCCTGTTGGAAATATTGCGCACGGGTGCTGAGTGCAGGTATTTAATTGAACTTGTTTGTTAATTTTTGAGATGAGAGATCTTGTTGGGTTCATATCTCTAGATGATTCCATCTGGGACTTTGAACTCTAAATTAAGCACTTTCAGAGATTTCTAACATCTGTTCCTCTAGCTCAGATGGCTTGCGTGCTTTAGTGATAGTATTGCGTTAAGACTGTGTGCCTTTCTGCCGGTAACCTAGCTTTATAGGATCGACTTGATAGATTGATGCGGCGCGTTGGACGCGTAATTTTGGGCCATTTTCAAAAGCACGAAGTGCAAGAAGAACATTTGCCTCACTATCTAATTGAGACATCTTTGGTGGTTGAGAATCAATTGATCAATTGAAATGAAGAGAGATTCAGGGACTCTTGGGACACTCGCTTGTGGAGAACGTTATCCATCAATCAATTGCATTCAATATCAATTCACCCCTAAATTGATCAATAGTAATCAATATTAACCTGCTCCTCCGCGGAGCCGCATCAATAAACTGCAATTTGGCCAGAATTGAATTGAATTGATTGAGTAGCAAGCCTGCCTCTGAGCATCTTAAGACCACATTTCAAGCTTCATACTTGACAACCAAAGAGACTGATTTGGATATTCATCCAAGACTATGCGTAGATAGTCATGCCAATCGTCGTTCCAACAACCGTTGGCAAACGTAGCCGTCGAGTATTCCCAGTAGGTGGGATACCAGGACGCAAACTCCCAGTCGATAATGACTAGAACTCCGTTATCCTGTATAATAATGTTCTTTCTCTGAAGGTCATTATGGGTGAAGATGGGAGTGCCATCGCCACGAAGGACAGTTGGGAGGACATGTTGGTAATACCGAGCCTTGTGGGCCATACGCTCGCCGGTTTCGAGGGAGTATATTCGAATGATCCAGCCTATCAGTTCATCCTCGGTTGCAAATGATGTCTTGATCTCGTTGGTACCCCGCGTCGCCGAAAATATATCATCGAGTGGCGGCCCGCCGTTAATGTTGCCGAAAAAGCCTGGGTGCTTCAGCTGCCGAAGCTGATCGAAGTATGCCCGAAGAGTCTTGGCGATGGAGGTTTTGCGAGCCTGGTCGAGGCTACCCCACAAGTTCAAGAGCGTCGTGCCCTGCACATTTTGCATGACAATATATGTGACGATGCTCTGCTTCTCTCGACGTTGGTAGATGGCGTAGACCTTAGGGACTGGCACCGTCGTAGAATTTGCGACGTACAGCATGTTATGGGCCTCGACGGGTTGAACATCAACGCCGAACTTCATGACAAATCTCTGCTGTATTCTCACGAGGCGAGCGCCGCCAGGTTTACTGGGTAAGATTTCGGAGCCGTCTATATCATTTGGAGTCGGCAGCGGAATAGGATAGTTCTGAGACCGGTCTATGAACAAGACATCGTATGATATTAGCTCAGACATGGCGGATTTTGTACCGGGTGATAATAACGTTGTTGGCGACTAAGGAAGCACTTGTTGTTGTTGGTCATCTACTGAACGAGAAATAAAAGTAGAAGAGAGGAAGGAGGGGGTGCTGGTAATTAATTACTAGGGCGGATTTTTAGCGCCTGAGGTAGCCCACACTCAAACCCTGCCCTGGAACCGCTGTATTCCAGGGTAACTAGTGACTAACTACTAATCACCCCCGCGAAATGGGCAATTCAGGATCTTTTCAGAACCAACGCAGCTGCCAGCCGTTTGGTCCCGATCTTCAATTTTTAATTGGCTGAAATAAAGGAAGGGTATTCTTAGAACTAATATTACTCAAGATAGTTCTTACCAACACTAGCCCTGGCCCTACCTACCCATAAAGGTAGCATACATATAGAATATAAACGCAGGCGGCTTCTTAAACATTCCCTTCAAGTTGGAGATTAACCTCCCAATCCGCAATAGTTGCCGCAGCTACCGGAAGAACTTAAGACAATCTATCTCGTTTTTCTTTTCCTTTTCCCGCCCTCATCTCACAAGAAGAAAACGAAGGTCCAGCGTTTCGGAAACCCCAATTTCAATATATCATACCATGCTGTCTTCCTTATTGAATACGCAGGAATGCAGCAGAATCATCATATTATCTTTGTCCAAACCCAAGATAATGGGCGAGGAACTCTCTTCCATGTCACAGGCGATATACAGAGGGGTATGACTTACAAATTGAGACAAACATCTAAGAGTCCCTCGTTGTCAACTATTTTCATATCAATGTCGCAGTTGGGATAGGTCGAGGTCAACGACCTGCCTCGTGTTGACTCAATCTGCCGCGCCAATCCTCCACCCGCCAAGCAATTCAACAGGCCCAAACGAATCAACAAGAACCAGCCTCTTCGACGTTGCCAGGAATGGACACGTGAGACCATTGGGTATCTTCAGGCCGAAGATGTTCTTCTGGATCGCAATGTCTCTAGTGCCGCCGATTCGACAAGTGCCGGCGAGAGCTCCAACGCAAGGGGCTATACCATGGGGAGCTCCAGTGCAGGGGGCTATGCAACCGGGTCGAGTGGGAGTCCTGGGCCCGGAGACGGAGAATCGCGGGATGGATATTGGTACTGGAGTAGGCAGTACCAGAGAGAGTACCATCAGAACGATGATGGTACATACGAATGGTCCTAGCAAGGTGGACTAGGCTATATGTTGGCGGTGAGGTGTGCATTTCGCATATGTTAGGCCTTGTTTGTTCGAGTTGTCATTCTGTTATGATATATGCCTTGAGAAACGAAGTGACGAGAGGTCTTATGCCGTTAAAGAAGTTGGGCTTTCTTTTGTGGTCAGGATCAAGACGGCGGAAGTGTAATTGGCAGCATATCTACTGTGGAGGCCTCTAAATCGACTATCCCCTGACCTCCGTGCCTCCGGTAGGGGGTGGTCTGTTGAAATAAAAAGATGCAGGTTACTTGATTTATACTATAAGTGCAGTAGGGAGCCGCTGTTTATGTACAGGCAAGATCTCTTGTAGAATGTTCCTCCTTCTTCCATACCTTGCCACCGCCTTGGTCGCCTCACACTTGTGATCTCCAACACGGTGAGAGCCACACTGGGGCATCGTTCAGAGCAGCATAGACATGCATCGTTATCTCCCTCAAGAGCGCCTGGAGGCAATCTAGCGGCACATGGCTTAGAGCACCAAATGTGACCATCGTGTTGAGCCCCAAGGGATAAACCGGTCGTGCTGGGTTTATGTTGGCGGGAGGACTAGTTATGTGGTCTTTGAACAAATTGTTGTTACGTCTGGTGATGTGCTCAAAAGCATTGGGTGTAACTAAGTTGTATTGATAGCTGCTATATGAGAAAGTGCAATGAGTGCGTGCTAAATACTAAGTGGCTCATCGAAGGAGAAGTAAGTGAGTTTATTCTCCTCGCTTTTGCCCTAGTGAGGGATGTGGGTTGGCTCATTGTCTCGAGAGTGAGCTGTCTTTAGTATGGTTGGGCCACTGTGTCCACGTGGCCCCGAGTCCCACCGGGTCATGTCACGGGACGCGACACGGAAGACCCTGCCAAGGCATTGCTATCCAGGTCCCATAAATGATGAGTCCACTACTCTACTCAACTTAGGCTTCAGGCTTCATTCCATAAACTGAGCAACTATCAGTATGTTAGCCCAAGAAACCAGGAAATTAAGGAACACGCATACATTAGCCAGTAGGCATGGATCTTTGGATCGTTCAAATCTTTCCTCACCTTAGGCAGGAAAGCATTAACCTCCTCGCTAGACTAACTGAGGCCCCTCGTGAACGGCGCCATAGTGAACAACTCTAGAGCAATGCTTGTGTTTTCATTACTCCATGCTCCAAGCTCCTTATACTTCTTGTCCTTGGCCCAGCGATTTGTCGGCTATTTAAAGCGTGTGGCGATAATCTTAGTGAATCCAACCTCAGCTATAATGTCCTTGAACTTGTCGGTTCGTTCGAAAGGCCGGCCTGACTTAATGGCCGCTTCCTCCAGAAGCTTGTTCTATTTAAAGAGTGCATTATTCTCGGTAAGAGTTCCGTCATCGTACTTCATGATAACATCAATGTCCTGGAGTTTAATGTAGCCGCCTGGGGTGAGGTTCCTGGCTAAGTTAGGGTTGATAGAGAGTACAAAGGTCGCAATAAAACTTACTGAAAGATTTTGCGCAAGTAGCCCAGCCAATCCTAAACGCTAAAGTTCATCATTCTGCTGTGGACATAATCAAAGGGCTCAGAGTACTCCCATTCCTGGTCAATATCGTCAATGAGAAACTGAACATTCGGTGGAACACCGATTGACTGTTAGTAACTATGGGAAACGCCAAGGGCAATCCGGGTTTTACAATCGGAGGCTATATCGGTACCTATGACGAGGCCAATGCTCAGCTTTGCAAATTATATTGTCTGTTCTCTTATAACAGGGTTTCCGCGGAACTGTGGTATGGAATCATAGCAGCAAGGCAATTAGCTTATTTATAGGGCTGATCAAAAGCCGTTGTGTGTCAGTTGTCAGCTGTTGATGAGGACGGGTGGACGCCTCCTTAAATTTGCTTCCCAAACAGCGGTGATACCTGCTACCTGTAGGGTTTTCTCACACGTTCTATTCAGCACGCTGACTCCAGCTTCAACCTTCTTTGCAACAACTATCTATACATTTTCGACTTTTCTCTAGTGTATTTACGGACTCGAACGTCACAATGGTATAGTTTAAAGTAAGTCCTCAGATATAGAAGATGCCGGTTGACCGCTCCTTCTACAGACGGCCAACGTTCGAATGCTCCGGGAACACCCTCCCCTCTGAAGTTAAGGCACTGATAGCGATAATGGCGGCATTTCACCCTCAATTTTCGTGTGGATGATTACCATTCCGGAGCCAACCAGAAGTAAGCTCTCAACGGCATCGTCGAAGCAGAAGTCCAAGGCCAAGAAGAGAACCAGGAAAGATGACGTATACAATATCGACAATGCGCCACCATCCCGAGGCCCACACCCACTAGTTAAAGACCTGCGCTCCCGACAAGCACTAGTGCCTGCGAAGATGAATACTTAGCCCCGCGCTCACGAGTCGGACGACGAGCCGATCAAGCCCGCCCCCAAGTTGCCAGTGGGAGACGACAGCGAAGCCCCTATGGGTGCTGTGGGTAAGAAAGGCACCTCTAAGTCCCGTACAGCCTCGTCTATTCCGACCAAGAAACCCTCCACGAGCGCCGTCAGTCATCACCATCTACATAGGCTCAACGTGTGCGTAGGAAACTGAATACGATGATGTGCACGGAGGGGCATAGTCTTCTGCGCGGGGGACTGTCAAGGTGGAGTGAGCCTCCCAGTTGACTTGAGAAAGAAGAGGTTTGGGGAGGGAGTAAATTCAGGACACATGCACTTACGGTTTCTCGGCCTTGCCGTTACTACAGTATTCCTGATACAGAATAGCCGCCATCTCGGCAGTCTCCTCGCGGCAAATAGCCAACGCTTTAGCTAACACATCCCTCCGGAACGGCTTCAGCTCGAAGTGAAGAAATGCCTTCCGGGCCTAATGCTCTAGTTTGACGTAGGCAGCACTATCAGGACAGGCCACAAATAGGTACAGCTGTTGCCTTTTCTTTCTCACAGCACCTGATGATGATGGGGCTGCTGCCTCTTCTTTTGGAACAGGTGGCGGTATAGCCTGGCTGAATATATATGGGGAGAGGGAGAGAACGTGGGCAAGGAGCGTTTTGGTGTATGTGATAAAGAAATGGGACGTTTGCACTTTGTACTCTGTTCTGCCAAGACGCACAGGGGGCGTATCCAAATCTTCAGTTTCAGGTAACGGGATGTCGTCCACCTTCTCGTTTGCGGATTCTGCTGGGTCTGTGTCCTGCACTGCTGCTAACGATGAGACCCGCTGTCCTCGTCGACCCGTTCCGCCTGGCCTGCTACCTTGTGTGGGCTTGGTTGGGGTGTCAAGATCTTGAGTGACTTTGTTGACGCTTATGTCGCTCAAAGATATTTCTCCAAGAATCTTTGCCAAGAGATCATCTGCCAGGTAATTGCTGCTAGCTGTCGGAGTATCCGGACGTGGCGGCTGCAACTTGGTCCCGGTTAAGTCCAAACGGAACACAGGTTGCATCAAGAGGTTCTCTTGGAGGGTGAAATCAAATCCCATCAATACTTTCGGCGTGAAATCCGATATTCCCCCACGTGGTCCCTGAGACTCGCTGACGGGCTTCAATTGGCGCCATGACGTGAAGGCAGGCCCGAACATGCCCAACTCGTCTGCGTGGACGTGGGTTTCCAGCCTGGCCTTGCTGAGTATTGGAGTCGCCGGGGGGAATGGGTCTGTGACATGACGGATTCTGAAGCTGCAAGGGGTGTGCGTCGAGACAGGATGTGGCCAGCTCTCTGTCAGAATGGTTGAAGAAGTTTGCGGCCTCGAGGTCAGCCGGAGCAGCTGCGCCTTCCTTCCCCGGAAGCCATATAGCGCGGAGCTGGAGGAACGCTTTGTGGGGTATCGTGGAGCCAGAGAATGTTTATCGGCTTTGATATCGCCGAGCTTCGCGTTGGCGATGCCCTCTGCTCGCACCTAGCAAAGCTGGGCATCAACGGTGCCTGGGAGCGACATAGTGTGCTGGCCGCGCCTGGTCTGACGTGTTGCCGCCGTGAATGGGGTTGAGGGTTGAGCCAAGAGGCTCGAGAATTGAGCTGGCTGGCGTTTGTTCTGACTCCCTCTGGTGCTGAAATTGTTCTGACATCGCCATCGCGGAACCCTGCATTGCATTGCATTACATAATCTCAGTCTGCCTCTGAACCAATGTATGGACAAAGACTTGACTGCCTATTCCCAAACTCTAAAAGATACCTAATCATGCTACATCTCACAAACCGGGTATCATGATGTGCCTCCAAACGAAACTCATAAAGCCTGAACTCCGGTCCGGCCGCCATTCTAAACCACGTGCCTCGTGGCTTCTTGCAACGGGCGTAAGGCCTCGCTTGTGTCGAGCACCGCAGCATCTCACGAAGTGAACCATACTCCTCAGGGACCACTACCCCGATGCGAAACCGTGGAAAGCCCTCAGGCCAAGTTTTGTTTCGCGTCAACACGCGGCGATCCTGGGGCCGATGATGCAGGGGACGCAACCTCATGTTGGGGCCTGCTGCCACTGCTGCCAGTACCGCTTGTTCCAGAAGAATCGCTTGAGCCGGAGACCGCCCGATCCTTCGCGCGCTGTCCGAGCAGCCAGCTGTGACCAGATTGTCCTTGCTTTTCCACCCGTATGTCATCGCTTTCGGTCGAGGTGAAGCAGAGCCATGACACAACATTGAGCCAGCATGCCCTGGCAGCGTCACTTACGCCGATCAAGTCCTCGAGAGACTTGTCCAAGCGGTTGACCACTCGAAGGATGGGTTCGCCGTTAGACCAGTCGATGTGGGCCTGGCTGACACGCACGCGGGCTCTCGTAAACGTCGTTACTGTGACCTAAGACCCATTAGCTACGCTTCGTCGCTGATGGAAGTAGACGGCTGGAAGATGACGTACCGAGGGATCATGACCGCCACTATTGGGCTTCTTGAGCAAGGTGAGTCGCCAGTGAAGGAGGAGAAGCATGCTGAACAGCTCGCTGCGCAACAGCTTGTCCGATAACAGCACCTCTGTTGGTGTTTGGTCGGCCACAAGACAGCCAACATGATGATGGGCAGTCTCGAGAACAGCGATCATCTCCCAGGCGGGCGACTCATTGGCGCCAATGACCAGTAAATTCTCCCACGGGTTGTTTGTATCTGGGGATCGGGGCCGGGCGAAGGCTTTGGACGGCAGCGCGCTAGAACCTTCACGAGGGCGAGCCGCCTCCGTTGAGAGGCATCTGGCCGTGTCTCGAAAAGCCTCTGCCCATTCTGTCGCGCTGGAGGATGGTGCGCCCTCCGATGGCCGAACATCATTTGGGGGGCTTAGGCCGTCGGTTGGTGAGCTGGACGGAGGGATCAGGGCTTCAAGGTATGCAACATCTAACGGAGATGAAACCCATGAGACCTTTTGGGATGCAGCATCCAAAGTTGCGGTGGTGGCGCTTGAGGTTGTGTACGGGATAGAATGTTGCTTGAGGAAGGCCTTGGTATCTATGTGTTTGTTTGTATACAAGTCTTGCATTGCGATGCTAACTTGGGCAAGAACTGGGTTGAAGTCATGCATTTCGGATGGTGACGTGTAGTGAGCGGTTGCATGCGCCTGAGGTGGTGGTAAAGTCCGCGTGAGGTGGAGTAGAGAAATTGCTCACAGAGCGACGCGCGACATCTTTTCAGTCTTCTATGTTGATGTCCCTCTGTTGCCGTGGTGAACAAGAGCACTGGTCCGTGCAGGGAGTCCGAAAATGTCAATATCGATCAGCCCTCGCGACCGTCCTCAATCGCATCGAGGCCGCCATTATGGCCATGCCCAACTTCTCGCCACGACGTTGCATCAAGTACAGAGTGAAGATTGCCGGCGCAGACTGACCCGAGCACATCAGTGACCGGCATATTTTCAGGGCATGGTAACAACACATACATGCACTTATTTACGACTCAGCCAACTGCATCCTGCACGGGTTTCAACTCCAATGTCACAGTAACTCCAACGCCGGTGGACTCCAAAGAACTAATCCGCAAACGGTTGTATGCCCTTTATCAAGTCTTCAGGCAGTCGATTTCCAGTGGCTTATTATCACTTCTTCACTCGCACCGACTTCAAATATAAGTCTCTCCGGGAAGAAATGCATGTACTGAGATATTGTGTATTCTCTAGAGATCCGTGCCATTGTGGGCAGACGGGCGTTTCTCGTTGCTCTTAAACAAAGCCTTCTTGTAATATATATTTCCTTTTCCGACTTATGGATGTGTTACCTGAGGAGTAAGAGCAGCAGTACTCCTAACTCCAGTGTTACTGATACCAAAGTGTCAAGGTGGGATAGACTTGCGAAGAGGGGAAAAAAGGATGCGGACGGGCTCCGGGGACGCGGAGATAGTGTATGCCGGGTGTAGGCCCCACCCTCCCGATGCGGGGCACGGAGCAACTCCACGTGTCATGTCAGCCACAGAATCCAAGCCACTGCTATTCGCCTCCGACGAAGCCAACATTTGTTGTCTTCTACTTGAGATGATTGCAGAGCACAGAATCTCAAATTCGAAGGGGCTTCGGCCATAACTAAGCCATGCACGTCTACCTTATCTGTCGCCACGTGGCTGGACTTCATGGGCTACAGAAAGCAGCATCAGAGCCCTTAAGAAAGGCTCAGGTATAAGTCTCTATCTCGTAGATGCGTGAATGGGAAGGACAGCCTTCCGAAATACCAAAGGGAGGTCCCGTCACAGCTTGGGGTCCAACCGGGCGGGTCCATTTCCCCTTCCGACTGCTCCTTCATTAGCGAGGTTTTTCCGAGTGTCGCAATTTGGGAACCTCACCGGACGCGTCGTTGCGCGTTTATCGCAATTGCCTTTTTTTTTCTTTTTTTCCTGCTAGCAAAAGCCTTGGTAACTCACACAATGAAATTGAGCGACCAAAGTCCAATCGGCCATTTCAAACTCCACCATGGAGTTTCCACGTTGGGAACCTAGCCCAAGCTCGGCGTAGGTGCCTTTTTGCTCGCCAATACCATTCCTCGCTCCGTACCAGCTCCTCTGACCAACACAGCCGGCGCCGGCGGCCCAAGGCGCGACCCCGCGATGGAATCATTCCCTCGAGTCCCGAGCTCACACCGTCGTCCCCCGCTCTCTCGACGCCTCTCCAGAAAACGACGGCTGTTCGTCTAGGTTGGACGGCATCTCCTCGTACCACCACCCCACGACGCATTTCCATCATGTCCCCAGATCTGTCGATTCTCAGGGCCGCCGTTACGACTGGCAGCTTATACCCGTCCATCCCGTCACCCAGACCTTTCAAACGCCCTACCCCGGAAGACCAGTTGAGACAGCACGACGACGAGAATGAAGCTGGGCATCGACCGAAGCGGGCTGCCCGTCGCGAGGGGAGCCTAGACAAGAATGCCCGTCGCCAACAAGTGCTTTCTGCGATGCCTGGAGAGGAAGGCATTCCCAACGAAACCAACGAGGCAGCAAGGCCCAGTGCCCGGGAGGCAGAGGACGAGGTTCATGAGGGACAAGAGGACGTCGTAGAGGCGCGGGAATACGAGGCTGTGGCCAGATTCCTAGGATCACGGGACCTACCCCAAGCAACTGAGGCCCCGACGCCCACCCGCGGCGAGAGAGAGGAAGAACAGCACCAGCAGGATCAACAAGACGATGCGGCTCGGTCTCCAAAATTGGAAGGTGCCTTGACAAAACGCAAGGTGCGCAAAATTAGGCAAACCAAGAAGGACAAGGAAAACATGCGCCAGGAGCAACAAGACATTCAATACGCCGTCTCCAAAATCCTGGGCCACCAAGTAGACAGCGGCGGTGTACAACTTCTCGTTCAATGGGGAGGGAAATGGCATAAAGACCAACCTACCTGGGAACAGGAGCACGAGCTGTGGGACACGTGCCGCGAAAAAGTGCTGGATTATTGGTGTCCAAACGGGTGGAACTGCAGGACTCGGCGTCTTGAACTCGATCGCCTCAACGGACCCTTTGTCGTCCATCGCATTATCAAGGATCGAAAAGCTCGACAACGCAGAAGTGACAAGGGACATGCTGCCGAGACGGAGAGGGAGTATCTGGTCGACTTTGTCGGCTATGCGAAGCCCGAATGGCAACCTGCGGATTGTCTACCACATGCTGTTGTCCAGGAATGGAAGGAACTTTCTTGTTGACACAAGTGGGAGGCTCTCGAAAATAGGGAGATTTACTTTTTTACGTTGTCTGTGGCATAGTATATATCTTAGACTTAAAAACGTCTTGTTTTTATATCTAGAATAGTAGCATCTTATATTAGTTAGTTTTATATATATTATTAAAGCTAAGAACCTTAGGAAACTGCTTCTTGTGATGCTCTGATGTTCGGTTCATGTGCTCCATTTGGTCGTTGCGATCATGGAGTCCCAGCATGTGCAACCCTGTCCTGGCTGACACTCGCGCCCTCTGAGATGTTTGGAAAGCGAGTACTGTTGCGAATGTACAAGCTCTTTTGGCCTTCTCGAGCTATTGACACCGCACCGGTGGCCTGGCTGCCAGCCGATTTGGTCAGTCATAAAGTACGCACCTCGGCAAAAGCTCGTTTATCGACATCACCCGCACCTTGTGACTACGGCAAGACGGCATCAGAGCATGCTGTCATGGATGCTACCTGAAATATCCCTCGACCTATTACTGAGTTACGTTTAGGGTTAAGTCAATCCCTGTTATTATGTGCCAACACATCCACATCCTTTCTGAACATGCCTTCAGCCAATGAAGTGCTTCTGTTGCTGCGGATCCATTGCTGGTAGTCCTTGTATTCAAATCCACGAGGTGGTTGCCAGCTCCCCCACCTTGAAACATCTCGATCTTCCGGCCTTCGCCCACGAAACAAACGCCTAGCCTGAACAGGCGATACCCTAGTTTCCGGGTGCCTTACCATTCTTAACTGCCCAATCCCTGACAAAAGGTCTCGTCATTGTTGGGCTATTCTATTGTAGCAGCTGTTGGCTTTGTCGTTGATGGCAGGTCTGTCTCCAATTTGTAATCCCAAGCCCTCTACGGCGCATTGCTTGCACACCCAACAGTCAACCCAAAGTTGCAAGCGCCGTTGTCTAACAAAGAAGAACTTTCCGAAGTTGGTCAACAAAAGAGCCCTTGCCATTAACGAACGTCTCAAACCCACATTCTATGTAGAAAGGATATTTCCAGCACTGCTGAACGGTGAGAGGGTTATCTCCTTACTTCAGTCCATGTCGTTTGTGTGATGTTTCGAAAGCATTAAAGATCCAACAATATCAATCGAATTTCATCATTAAAGCCGTCTAATCATTATCATCTGAAAACAATCTATGCAAAAATTCGTCAAAATCAAGCCTTGCCAGGCATCCTCAGCAGAACTAAACACTGCTCCATCAAATCTCAGCGTCGTCGTCAGGGAACAAAAAACAATGCATTACAAAAAATAAGCCCCCGCGATGCCCCAAGGTCCCCAGGGCGGGGGGGAAACTCCAAGAATACCGTCGCTCAACTCAGACTTCCTGGGGCTTGTCCACGCAAGCCTGCTTGGGCCGGCTTCCCGTAGGAATCACAGAAACAAAGCTGGCCGTGACTTTCGTCAAAACGGGCTTCTCCTCGGCTCCCTCGGCCTTGGGACCAGCTGCAATCATCTCCATTTTCTCGCGGAAAGAGTCATCGTAATGCGAGAATACGGACGATGTGCGGTGAGAATCAAGCGACGAGCGCGTTGTGGCCATGCCACCGAACGAAGAGAAAGTAGTATCCGCAACGCTTGACGTCCTACTTTTCGTCGAGTTGGAACGCGTCATGGGCGCCATGTGCGCCTGCATCTGTTTATTCTCAAATTTGGCAAGTTTGTCCGCTACACTGCCCTGCATCGTCTTGAGAACGGGGAGGTCGCCGTTGATGGTTGGGCGGTTCTTCTTGCCCTCTTCGAGTTCCTTGATCCATCCGAGCCGGTCTGCGGGCAGGCGGGAGGAAGCGCGGCGATTGGGCAGGGCGTTCCGATATGGAGCTGAGGCGGACGGGGGCTGAGACGGGGACGGGCATGGTTGCCACGATCTTCGACGATCTGTTTGAATGGATCCTGCGGGCTGTGGGTTTGCGGGTGTGGTTGAGGAGGATGGTGAGATGGGTGTTGAATGGCGCTTTTCCGGGCTTTGCTGCTCGGCAACCACGCTGGCGTTTTGGCGGGGTTTGGACAAGGGCCCTGAGGTGATGATGGTTGTGGGCCTTGATGACGGCACGAACGCGGCGCGGCGGGCCTCAAAAGGCTGAACTCTGCCGGGCTGCTTCGAGTTTGAGGCAGTAGAAACCGGACAGTGAGTTGAGGTGACTGTACGGGGTGGCTCCGGGGGTGGCCAGGGTTTCGAGGTATGTGTTTGAGCGTCATCAGAGTTGACGATTCTCATAGTGAGAGCTTCATTCCGATCCTGTGCGTTGCTCGCCTTTTCTTGACGACAATCTTCGGCCAGAGCCCTGCGGGGATTGTAGGACGAGATGAGTGAGCCAGAAGATTTGTTGAATGAAGGATTGACTAGTGCGGCGGGCTCAGCAACCGGACTTCTTCTGGAGAACATATCCGCGATGGGTGTTGTTGACGATTTCGTCTCAGGCTTCCGCTTCGGCTGCTCTTTCTTCTGCTCTGTCTCTGGCGCGATGCGGAAGGCCTCGAGGGACTGCAGGTCGATCTCGAGGCTTGACGTCCCGAAATCCTGCACCTGAACCCGCGGCAAGGCTTTCTGAGTGTCGTCCAGTGAAGGTCGCTCTCGTGGCTCACCGATCATCGAGAGGGTCGTCTTCTTCGCCAGCCCGCGGCCGCGCTGGACGAAGCCAGATAGCTTGTCCTTCACGGAGGAAATCCGTCGCGGGCCTGTCCAGCCGCCACCACTGTTCCGTTTGCTCGACATGTTGGGCCGTCTACTCGGAGATTCGTGGTGAGTGTTCCTTCACCTTCACAGTCCGAGGATTAACCTCGAGTTCACGTCTGGGAGAAGGGGGTTCGTTGGTGGGGCATCACGTGAATGTAAACAAGATTGGATTGGCCCGGAGATGGGCGTTCGCATTGACGCAGGGGCCGTCATTACCACTCTAATTAGTTTCACAGCAACCCAAAGTTCCCCTGACCGGGGTTTGGGGGCCGGGAATGAGGTGCACTGGTGACTGGGGAACGCCGGGTATGACCGATCGCTGAGAGAAATGTTCGGGAAGGAAAATATGGCGACAGTGGGGGGGGGGGGGGGGGGGTGTTGGTCTGTGAAGATCCACGGGGAATGTTGCAGGAGACATGTTTGGGAAGGACGCCACCCACTGGGAACGAGTCGATGAGGCCGATTAATAAGATGGTCTCAACGCTCTAACTCCCCCAGGCAAGTGTGAGCGGCATCAATTGGCTACTAACTGCTTCGTTGTTGACGAAGGGGGCCTGCGAGTGGTTGCGACCCATTTCAAACCCGCCGATACGCGGTCCAAGGCCACGTCTTCATTGACAGCAAAGTGTCATTTCTTGCAGTTTGGCTTGTAAAACACGAGGCGGTTTGATTATTCTCGGAGAGGTGATGTCAGGTGTAGGGAGGGACCCTAGGGGTGATGATGAGAATAGAGATGAAATGAGACGTGGGTGAAGAGTGAGCGTGAGATGAGGTGGGGCTTGCTTTGGCGATGAACCAAGAAGAGAGATGAAAAAAAAAAAAAAAAAAAAAAAAGCCAGCGAGCCTCTGCCTTGTCGTCTCAGTCAAGTCATATATGTAGCAAAAAGACAGTTCAATTCCTCTTGGCATCAAGACATCTCTCGCATGACTTAGATGCAGCTAAATGACCCTCATCGGTGAGGAGGACGGTTCAATCGGCAATATGCCCTTAATTGCCTCCGAGGACCCTTATGACATCATACATGTGCAATTCTACATCCCCTGGCTTGCGGGTCACTTTTGTGACGTGAAGAAAAGGAATCAGAAAGTGTACTCTGCTGCTGATATTAGAGACCCGGCTATGTCCCTGAGACGGTTGTAGCTCCTCCTGCCAAATCGGCCCTGAGCTGCGCGACAGCAGCTCACACTCTACACCTCGGTCATTTTCACCACCGGCGTACCGCAATTCAAAAGTGAAACTCGGCGTCAATTGTTTTGGTTCGAGGCAGGTCTTCATACAACCGCAATTCTGAGCTTTGTAGCGACGCCTGGTTTGCGGGCTGCCGGGATGTGGATGGCGTTGCCTGACGCTTCCGGGCCGTAGGAGGGGCAAAAATGAGCGCCGGGGATCAAATCTGACGATGTATGTCCTCGTACTCCAGGGGACGTAGAGATGGTACTTGGTCATTTCTCGTGCGTCAGCGTTTGCATCCGGCGCAAAATTCGTCATTTGCTACGTGGTTCGCTATCGGAGAATCGATCAGAATGCTCTTCCTCATCTTCAGAAGCACCCAAGTTTCTGACATCAGCCTGTAATTTCTATGGGTCTGTTCACTGATTTACCACAGAAGCGAGACCTCCTGTTTGCTTTAACGTGGATTGCCATAATCAGGCCGAACCGAATGATGGTCCAGCGCTTTTAACCGTAGGTTATGAAAAGGGTCAGAATATCGAACCGGGCCTGCGACCAGGGTGACCACTGACGACTGACTTTCTTCGATCGTAGCTACAATTGGAAGTTCCCAGTTCATAACATCCTGCAGAGATGAAGCAGGCTGAGCTGTGAGGATGCGGCGGCGAACCACTTCAAGTTTAGATTGGGAATCATTCGAAAAACCAGTCAATCACAAAGCGGCGAGAAATCAGCTATCGTTAAGGCGCAGTCTTCTCGTGCTACCACACAGGGTTCTTGGCAAGACGAAGGTGAGCCAATCACTCGCTTCCAAGTCTGCGAGAACAACTGCAACCTTGCGTCAATTGCGGTCATTATTGCTCGCGATTGCCAGGCATAGCCATAGACGTCTTCGGGAGGATTTGAGGAATAGGAGAGACCCTAAAAGCAGTAAATCGGTGTGTCACGTTTGTATCTCACATGATCTCATGCGAATCTCCAGCTTTGACGTCGCAAGCTAAATCTCGCAATTGCTTTTTGTTTATTCTTGCCACTGAATATGAGCCCTCACTCTCAATGTTCTTTTCCTGGAATAAGACAAAAAAAAAATGAATGCCAACGACCTTCCGCTCGGATGTAGCAACACTGGCTCCAATATCAGCGAACAGACTTGTTGCTATCCCAGCAACCAGACACAACAACCGTGCCATGAGTTCCTCGGGCCCGGTTCGCAACAGACCATATTCGCCCAAGCCTGTCCCTCGGGAAACTGCTTCACAGACTGTCGGGACCTCGGCAGGCTCTACGGAAGCTTTTCCGCAGATGATGCGACCGGGATTCTCAACGAGAACACGAATCGCATGTTCAAGGCCTGTATTGCGGTACCTGCCATTGCCGGCTATGATGCCAATGGAGCCCTTGCCCCAGATCAGGCATCAAAAGTCAGACAATTCATTCCACCAACGGATGCAACCCAAGAGAATTTGAGAGGCGTGACAGCTGCGGTGACTGGGTGCTTGACGGAAACTTGTTGGCAAGCAAGAAACCGAAGCATTTGTCACGATGAATACTGTGCGCCAACAAGACTGCTCATCAACGCGTCGATGCCCAACCAGACGGCGATAGACCAGTGTCTCGGCAAACTATGTACAGAAGGATTCAATGTTGTTCCTTATCCCGATACGGACATCATTGGCATCGGAGTAAGCTGGCGACCCAACTACTGAAAACTCTCACGTCCGGCAGTAGTAGATTATTAAACACTTGGCAGATATTCTCCTCCTATGTCCTCCAAATCGTGTTTGTAGCAATCTTCTGGCTCGGGCTGATAGCCGGGTCACTCAACCGATGGCGAAGAAACAGGGCACGCGGTGTTCATGAAGAAGAGCCAGGGCGCCAGCTCGAGACTATCAGACGAGGGGGACCAAACGATCCGCCCGAAAGCTGGCTTCGCTTTCTCCTCGAATTCCACAAAGCGCAATGTTATTTTTCTGGGACTCTAATGATTGCGATATTCATCTCAGGCATCGCCAATATTGATGTCGTAATGATCGTTATGTTTATCCCCTTGACGATGAATGGCGTCGTACCTGTTATCTTTGCATACCTCATGCTCGACCATTACCGAGTCACCTCCTCTGCCATCACTTTTCTCACCGTCGGCGTTTACGTTCTTTCTTCTGTAGCGTTTTGGATTCTCTACCGTTCTCTGGTTTCATTCACCAATCTATACGGTCTCACAAGTAACGCCTTCTCTGCGTACATGTACGAAATGTCGCACATTGATGCGTGTGGGGGATTTTCAGCCCTTACTGTCTGTCCAGGAAATCTGGAGATGGGGGAAAGGAAAGCTCGCAGCGCACATGAAATGCTCTGGCACATATCCCCCATAGCTTGGAGCATCTCGACTGCAGTCATTCTCGGAATTCTCGCCGCGAAAGCCTGGGACCGAAACAACAAGCGTCATTCTGGTGCTGCATCGGCGTTGGAAGGGTCAACACCAGCAACGTACTCAGCTTCTAGAACTGCCAGCTCATCGATAGTTCCTACGATAGTATTCTGGCTGACCACACTTATTCTTGTGGCCTGCCTTGCTTCCCAACTTGCTCTACTGTCTATTGGTCTAACTTTAGACTTGTTTGACGAAGATGACTGGGGATTTGGGCAGATTATAGCCATCACGATATGGGTACCGCCTCTAGCGGATTACGTTTATTTACTGCTGAGTAAGTACTTGCACCTTCAACCAATGGACCTATTCGCATTTTAGATTGCCTGTCATGAGTTGTGATTTTACTGATAGCACACAGGGAACCAAATAATCAAAGCACGCCGTAAAGGTAGGCGCTAGCAGACCTTCGGAAATTAACGGGGATCTGATTGGGACCTTGGAGGCGGCTTAGGGTCGATACGGGAGGTATCTTAGAAGGAGGTGTTTGCTCCCGAGTCTCATTTTAACAGGGATACCTGACACATCGCTGGACTTGAAGTGAATGCGGACAGCGACGGTTGCCTGGAGATGTTTGCGAGATGACTTTATGGGATCTGAAAGCTGAGAAATTGACTTGCATTATTTGACTTTGCAATGCCTAAACAGTCAATTTTGAGAAACACGGCTGACCTGCTAATATGAAAAGAACCTCAAGAGACATTTCCCAGGAACGTTGAGGTAAGGTCAAGGACTCGGAGTTTTGAGGAATAGTATATTCAAGTTATGTGACGGAGATATCGTTCTTTAATACCAAAAAGAAACTTTCTTCATATAGACAAGAAGATGATGGGTTACCGGCCTTTCGGCTGTCCGTCAATGTTGCTCTGCCAATAAATGTCCATCTCTCTGCAAGACAACAGCACATGAAAGAGTCATACTGGCTCAGATGGCACTGACAGCCGTGATGACTGGCTGCTTAAGCCCGGACCAGAGTAAGGCCGTAGGTGGACAGAATCTCGTTGACCGGCTGGAAAAACGTGGTGCCGCCGGAAGCGCAGTTGCCGGAACCTCCTGAGGTGACACCCTGGGCCTGGGCGCCAGAGTAGAAAGAACCACCAGAGTCACCGGGCTCGGCGCAGACACTGGTGCGGGTGAGACCGGTGACACGGCCCTCGGAGTAGTTGACGGTGGCACCAAGGGCACCGACTGTGCCGCAGTAGACACCGGTGGTAGAGCCGGAGCGGCAAATGCTGGATCCGACAGAGGCGACGGTGCTGCCAGAAACGGGCAGGTTGCCTCGGCCGTAACCGTCAATGTAGCCTCTGAGGGTGGTACCGCTGACGGTGCGGACGTAGCTCATGTCAGCACTGCCGGGGAAGACGGAACCGGAGAAAGTTCCGAGGGCCGCACCGCTGCTGGTGGTGGCAGAGGCGCCAACGCTGCCGCAGTGGCCAGCGGAAACGAAACCGGTAGTGACAGAGAAACCGATGGAGCAACGGGAGGAGCGGTTGATGAGGTAGGCGTCGCCACCGAGAACCGTGGCGAAGGTGGACGGCATAGAGTCGACGGTGCGAACCTCGAACTCGGAGGGGGCAAGGCCGACCTGCGAGGCCAGCGATTCAGCGTGGGAAGTGCTGCCGGCAAGGGCCTCAAGCACGAGCTTGTTGGCGGCAACGTCGACGTAGTACGATGCGATGCCAGAGGCGGCGGAGCTTTCGTCACGGGTCGCTGGCTGCTCAATGTCCAAGCCATCAAGAGCCTTCTTGGCATCTTCAAGCTTGGAGAGGCTGTTGGCCATGATGACCGGGATAGCGCCAGCAGCGGTAACCTCGGCGGACAAGGCCTCGTCAGTGACAGCCACATTGAGCGTGGCACCATCCTCGGAGATCCAAGCGCCGGCGAATGAGTTACCGGCAGAGTTGCGCAGTTGCTCAATGACATCGGTGGAGCGGTGCTCGAAAGCGACACGCTTGGTGGCCGCATCGGCTTCCAGGCCAAAGTCGCGCTTCATGGCGGCCAGGATTTTGGGGTGAAGGCTGGTCGCGGCCTGGGTGGGAGCACCGTAGGCAACGGGCAGGACGACTGCGAGGAAGGCAAGAAACTTGGTGAGCTCCATGATGTCTGGCGTTCTTGGACAACGAGTAGACGGTGAGTGTGATGAGTGTGAGATGCTGCTGGAGATTTCGTGACTTGATGAGAAAATACATCTTTATTTATACCCATGACGGCTTTGGAATCACGATGAACGACACAGGTCTGTTGTTGATGTCCGGAGCAGAAACCTGCAATGCACACCAGCCGTCGACAGATTCCTCCTTCCCAATACGCCTTTCAGTCCGTCCTATGATGTTACGGCAAATCTCCTTGATATCAGCAGGGCCTTCCTCAAAAGGCACCTCAGAAGCAATTCCTCCTGTGATGCTACCGCAGGATTCCGTGATATCAGCATGGCCTTCCTCAAAAGGCACTTCAGAAGAGGTTGACCCCACGATGTCACAGTAGTGTTAGTCGGGCTGTCCTTAACAGGCACCTCTATAGACTGCATACCCCGCGATGCCCTGGCATACCGCTAAATAGGAAGGAGTAGAGGTAGAGATGCAGGTTAGATCGGAGCTTTTCATCGATAAGGTGGTGGTATTCCTTAGTTGCTGCGGCTGAAGCTGCAGCTCTAAAAACAACTCACACTCTGCGCGCTCCTTCGAGTTCGGCGATATGCTATGCCAGGTTCAGAACAGTCGCTTCGAGCCGGCTGTATCTTCAGATTCGGCAAGCCCACGAAGACATGCTTGCCCTTGTCGTTTCTGGTCCACAGATCGGGGAATCGACACGTCCGGCCCGCAAGACTCGGGGCGCCACCAGCCAGCATTAGCAGGAAGAAATGACATTCAGCCACGCCACGGGTTCTTTTGCGGAGAAGGTTCATATGCACTACGGACAGTAGAAGCAGCCGGCAACAGGATGCGACCCCGTTTTACTAGGCCAGGGACTGGAAAACGGAATGGAGGTCGGATGAACTAAGGTCCAAATGCACAGCACCGAACGGCTAGAGGACTCTCTCATTTGCTCGGTCGACCATTTGTTCAGGAAGGTAGCATGATCGCCAGTAATATGAGCGTATTAGGAAGGCAGGATTATTGACAATTTGACAGTCGGCAGAGAATCCCAGAGAATGGTTTCTTGGCACTTGATTTCTCCACCTCTGAAAGGATAGCGGGGGCCACCCATGTTATCAATCACTGTAACCCTCCTATCTCTTGGCGGCTAAAGAACAGAACAACGAAGACTTGATTATGGCCATGTGACTATGTCGGGAAACTTGAGTTCCACGGCAGATGTTCAGCATATCGCAGATGCGTGCACCGAGACGGGACGGCGATTGGTACCTGATGTGTATGTAAGCCAATCCTTAAAGTGTCCTTGATTTTGCGTTGGGCAGCCATAGTAACGGAAGTCTCACGCACCTCTTCACTCTTCAGAGGCGTGTGTTTACCTCGATTGTATATTCGGTCGACCTTTCGCGACCCCACAAGTGGTGGAGTATGTAGCATTCAGATGGTGATGACAGCTTGTGCCGTCCGAGATAAGCTCAATGATGTTGCACTCGACTTTGCCTAACTCATATAAGAAGTGCAGTAGCTCAAGTGAGCCACTAAAACAATTTTCAGTTGATTGAGACACTATTGAGGTCTGAATTACTCTTCTACATATATCAACTTAATCATGCGACGAAATTCCAGGAAAATGAAGGCTGATCTTGAGAGTACGAAAGAGACGGGGCCCGGGTCTAGGCTATCGAAACGCAATGTTGACTCGGCCATAAATACCCACTTTTGACCGCTCAACGGAGCTCCAAAGTCTTGAACCGGCTTCGGCTGATTGCGGTTGCTAGTGAAAGACAGAGTCTAATCCGGATAGACGTAAAGACGCCCATGAAAAGTTGATATGCCTGTATTATGGCCGTATCCGTAGCCATATGTATCTCTCACAAGCTCACTATTGCTCTAGCAATCTCCCTTGTCATCTCATCTAGTCCAGAGAGTAGTAACGCCAGTACCGAGCTCTCCCGGATAGGTCCACCACTCCTTGTGAGCACAACTATGAAAATAGGAAACACAATCGCAAGAAGGACCTTTGTCGCCGGCAAAACCAGCCAAGCCGAGATTTTGCCCACACAACTCTGCTGCAAAATGCGTTCTATTCCAGGAAATTAAATGTTCTTCAAGCACAAGTCCTACTATTAGTGTTCATGCTGAAACTCACTAAATTTGTTATCTTGTTGCTGATATCAATACAGCGGCTCTGCATTGACAGAGACGTGAACGTCGCACCACGTTCTGCGACCAAGATGTGTGGTTTCCCGCCCTGCATGTTAGTCGAACTCTAGGGGAAATCCACAGAAAGGTCAACAAGCCAGGAAAATAAAGTTGATTACATTCCTGAATCACTAGATGGCGTGCCCGATTGTCGCTTTGTGATGCCGTCGATGTAGGTGTCTGAGAATAGAACCACTGGGACCAAGGTTGAAGGCACTGATCATACCCCAGCAGCTGCAGTACTGAACTATTTGTTGGGCTCGATCTTTCGCGCCGGAACTACCTGAATAGGCTGTAGTCCTCAGCTATCGACACGATGACTCTCTGGGGATTGTGCTCGAGGTGGCGATAAGCTCATTGACGGTCATTTTGACAGAACACCGTTGATGGCAAGATCTTTACGCTCCATTCAGCGCACTGTGTCAGACGTCGAAGATTTATATTGCAACAATTCATGTACGCCACAAGACTCTCTGAGTGCTTGGGAGCCAATGGAGCCAATTGTTCTTGAATCCGAACGTGTTGAAAGGTGCGCCACCAGGCGCGAAGCCTAGAAGGCTTCCACGTAGCCATCTAATGCCTTCATACCCCGAAACCTTTCCCTATAACATTTCTTGGCCTCGACAGCATGAGCAAACGAGATGTTTCGGGAACAAAGGGTTCAGGTCGATCCTATAAAGAGACTTGGAACATATTCGTAAATATATTCAAATATATGTTTTACACATACATCAACTTCAGGTCGGAGTAGGGGATAATCGAAAATCAAAGTTGAAGCACAATGGTCAAGGATGAAGAACAGCCAACAGTATCCGCAACGGCGCTCGAACTTGTCTGCAGACGAACTTGATGCAACGCAAGATCAAGTGGCGATTTCCGGGCCTGGTAACGATCAAGCGCCTCCAATGATGGACTACATCTATTGGCGGCCAAACGACTGACGCTTGGTAGGGAACGCCCAGACGATAGCAATCGGGGATTTCCGCTCCCGGCTTGGAAACATAACTAGAAAGTGATGATGTTTCCTCTGGGTGTTTACATATATGGCCAAAAACGGTTCGGCGGCTATGCGGAGATAGCATACGAGAGTTCTGAAGCTGCTGAATCGAACGAAGACCGAAAGCCAAGCTTGCAATATGGAGAAAGCTAACCAAAAGCTGATTATGATTCTCAAAAAAACATTCGGTGGGAGTGCTCCGCTTGTTGGGTTTGGTACCTTGGGATTGGTGCCCTCATGATTCATCCCAGAATCATGCAAGGTCGCCTTGGCGCTCGCCCTAGATCTTCTCCGAATATTTTCCACTTCGCTTCGCGGGACAGCTCGTCACGGACCGCGGCTACCAGGCCGAGGCGTCATTCTCACGTTGCGTTTCCTTTATAAGATGTTGCGGCACAATGACTCTGATTTATTGGCCCAATCCATCGGTCAAATCTTCTGTCCATGGATGTTTCTCGTGAAGGCTTCATCCAAAGGACATGCTGGTCAACATGAGGACCATTAGAACCACAGTATTCGCCGTTGTGGCAACTCTCCTCGGGTCTTCAGCGGCACGTTTGACCACCGGAGAGAACACAACTCATCTGTCTCTTTCAAACGATCGACTCTCTGTCACGTTAGCCAAGTCCAGCGGCCACATCGTTGATTTAGCCCTCGATGGTCAAGACCTTCTTGGACCGTTGGACGGTAACAGAGGCAAAGGGCCCTACCTGGATTGCTCGTGCACGCCATCGGGATTCTGGACCCCAGGCGGGACAGCCGAGTTGCGACTTGTCAACGGCACCGACTCAACCGGCATCCCCTACGGCGGCCTCATCATGTCCGACCGATTCGCGCAAACGAACCAGACGCTTTCACAATATTTCTTTCTACATGGCGAGGAGACCGGACTCCATGCTTTCTCCCGTCTAACATATTTCAACGAAACGCTGCGTCGGCTTCGTGATCTGGGGGAACTGCGGACTCTCTTCAGACCAAACACTCCTCTCTGGACGCACTTCTCCACGAGCGAAGGCAACTTTGGTCCTCTACCGCTCGCCGACACCTTTTCCAAAGCCTTGAATGTACAAGACGCTACATCATATGTCGGTGACATCACGACTGATCCCTATACGCAGCAATACTCCGACTACTTCACCAAATACTCCTTGTCGGAATCTTGGCGGAACCATGATGTGCACGGTCAATTCAGCGACGGCTCAAACAGTATTGATGGTAGCACATATGGGGCTTGGCTGGTTCACAACACAAGAGAAACGTATTTCGGCGGTCCTCTTCACTCAGACCTGGTGGTTGATGGCATTGTCTATAATTACATGGTATCAGGGCATCATGGTGCACCGATGCCCAACATCACCCACGGATTCGACCGAACCTTCGGCCCCCAGTTTTATTACTTCAACAAGGGTCCTGCCGGCTCGACGTTGGGCGAATTGAGGGATGACGCGGCTCGTCATGCAGATCCAGAATGGAACGCAGACTTTTACGACAGCATCTCGCAATACGTCCCGAATCATGTCCCATCCTCCCGTCGTTCCTTATTCCAAGGCAAGGTCGAGCTTCCCAAAGGCGCCACCAGGCCCATCATTGTCCTTTCTGAAAACAAGCAAGATTTCCAGCTAAATGTGTTCGACACCAAGTCTCTTCAGTATTGGGCAGAGCTCACTGGGTGCGGAAACTTCCATATTCCACGTGTTGCGGAGGGAACCTACAGAGTTACAGTGTATGCCGACGGGATATTCGGCTGGTTCATCCAGGACGACGTGGAGATCAACACAGCTTCCCAAAGCCAAGATGGGTGGAACTTCCAGTGGACCGAAGAAAGTGCCGGTCAGGAAATTTGGCGCGTTGGTATCCCTGACAAATCGGCTGGTGAATATCTCCACGGATACGCCCCCAATATCTCGAGACCTTTGCAACCCGAACAGTATCGAATTTACTGGGGCAGGTACGATTTCCAGAAAGATTTCCCCGAAGGGGTCAGATTCGATGTTGAAGCGGGCACTGAAGAGCAAGATCTGAACTACATCCATTGGTCCTTTTTTCCTGCAAAGGGAAATCATCTTCGAGAAGAGAACTACTACACCAACGTCAATAACTGGACCATCTTGTTCAATCTCGACCAACAGCAGCTCAGCCAGAGCGAGACTGCTACACTGACAGTGCAGATCGCCGGGACCAAAACCGCGAATGGCAACGCTAAGTGGACTGTGTCGGGCCACCCATACAGCAACTTACCATGGACTGTCAATTTCAATGGGTTCTATGAGTCAACTTGGGTGATACCTTACTGGCGTAGCGGATCCTGCGGCGTGAGAAGCGCTGTCGCATGCCAAAACATTGAGAACAAGTTTACGTTTTCGGCATCAGCGCTGAAAGAAGGCCAGAATGAGCTCACACTAAGTCTGCCTTTCAACGCCAGCAGTGTTGAGACTGCCTTATTGCCAGATGCTCTATACGTTCAGTATGATGCATTAAGGCTTGAAATAGCCTAGACTGGAATTTACATTGCAACACGGCTAGGCTGGAAACATGTTAGACAGTAATTATCCTAATATTATAGTTTATATAAGGACATCAGGCTGTGAATATATAGTTAAAAGAATCAACCCCATAAACTAAGACTCAGTCTTTAAAGTATGAACTTAGCAATCTATGTAATAAGTAAATACTACTCACTGTTGCTGAATAGTTCATAGTGCTGAGATAATAGCTTTCCTACTATAAAGAAGGTTAAATCTAGTCTATGAGTTGCTAATTAATGCTATAAAGCCCCCTGAATGCCTTAAAGCGTTGCACACACTGTTAGTAAAGGAGTTGCGTGTGTAATAGGGTTAATTCTTTAATTTACACCCATATCTTTAATTTACTAATCTTAGCTAGACAGGCTTGGTTTTGAATCAGGCTATCAATACAATTTGTTGTCACTGCGGCCCGCTTTGCGTGGAAAATCCTTGAGTGAACGGATGCTTGGAACTATGAAATAACATTTGAAAAGCAGACATTCGACCTCTACAGCAACCGCAAAAACACAGGAAGTATAATATCTTATTGCTTTAATAGTGTTATCATAGCGGAATTTATCAATCGGGTTGGACGCCTTATAGTTATAACTTTTATCAACGAGGAAGTTCCTTGCCCTAGACGTAAAGCGTATTGTGGGAATGACGTATCTAAAGAGAAATTCTTGATATTTGTCAACAAGGTGTTGGTTTCGACACGTCCTACCAAGGCCGTCTAGCAATTCGGAAGAGCTAAAGACTTTTTCAAGGGCAAGCGAAGTCACTTTAGACCGGCTTCAAAAGTCCGAATCGCGTGGCCGGACAATATGACTGATTTCTTCCTCGCAGTCTTTCTCGGCTCGTTTTTGTACACAGTACAAGTTCCATTTTCTAAGACGTCTTGAAGCTTTTACAAATCGTAGAAATACTTCAGTTGCATTATCGTGCGTTGTGGAGTTCTAGGCTCACATGATTATGACAGTTGTAATGAATATTAGAAGACCTCTACCTAACTTTATAATGCCCGAATATTCATTGAGGATATCACTGCCGCGTACTTCAATGTGAATGGTGAGCCTCTTGTTTTGCGTTGAGTTGCTGGTCCGTATCAGCTCCTAACGAGAGTCCGGAGACAAGGCATTATGACCCACAACGACTTCCGGCCGCGGCTCGGACTCATATCTTAATGCTCATGGGATAAAAACCAGCTAATTAATCAATAAGGCCTCTTACTTTAAATCTCAGTTGTACGAAACCGAATCAAAGCTGTTGCTTTAAGCAACTACTTCAACAGCTAGCGATCGAGCCGAGGGAAACCAGGCTACCTGGTTCGTCTCTGTTGAATTCATACATAATGGCTCCGAAGCCTGCGAGCTTTTCCACCTTTCTTCTTTTCCATTGACAAATGAATTACCTTCTGTGGCTAGATCAATCCGAGTGGGTAACTCAATATGGCTTCCGGTTAGCCACGTGTTGCAACCTCCATCCTCACTGCGCCTCTCAGACCATCTCGTGAGAAATTAAACTTCCCTTTGTGAGATCCTCCAAAGCCATAGCGCATTTAGGGCTTGACCGAGCCATTCTCTTGGGTCTTTACTCATTTTGGTAGGCGTATCTAGATTCTTTGCAAACGCAGCCCAGCAAGCGTGGCTTACTAGCGCTGGCGATTCCGACGCCACTTGCTGAAGATGCACCACCTACTAGCATGTGGCGTTTGCGTTAATCTTTGGGTGCAGACAGATAATCGTCTATGTCTTGTCTACTGACCAAGGCCCAGGCTCTGGGCTGGGCACTTAGTTCACCGGAATAGGAAAAGAGGTAGGATGATCAGTTAATGAGTTCTTTTTGCCACTCTCTAACAAACATGACCATGTTAGCTAAGGGCTCTGGAACCCGTTCTTTCGGGTCTCGAACCTTCCCAGCGGCCATCCCCTCAGGCGCAGCACCTAAAGCTGGAAAAGCAGGTACTGCCATCAATGTCAGAGCCAATGTCATAGCAATTGCCATGCCTGTGAGCTCGTAATTATATATGAAGGGCAGAAACACCCTTGGAATGAAGAACAATTCCCATCTTCCTCATCTTTCACCTTGCATACCTGCGCACATACCTATTAAGCCCTGGCTCAACGCACCGCCAGACTATCTCAAGCTATAGATTTGCACCTGATTAGCATGGCCTCAACCTCAGTCTTCGAGGACTCCGTCCTCCCGATGGTTGTCCCTGCCATCAACCGTCAAGAGAACAGTCGATCAAATAAGATCCGCGCGCTTGTCAGCGATTATGATCTCTCACATACATCGAAAGATGATGCCGCTCTGAAGGGTATCAAAGTCGAGAACTGCATCGGATTCTCTCAGGTCCCGCTGGGCCTCGCAGGTCCCTTGAATATTTCAGGACCAGAGTTCGAAGCCACACTCTTCGCGCCTTTGGCAACATACGAGCCTACCCTCGTTGCCAGTTGCTCTCGAGGTTGCAAAGCATTCAACGTATCGGGCGGCTTGAACTTCGAAATCTTCGCAGAAGGCATGTCCCGAGCACCAGTATTTGTCTTCGATCATCCCGGTCATGCAATCGTCTTTGCGCGCGCACTGCCTTCGTTCCGGGCCAGCTTCGCAGAATGGGCCCAGTCAACAAGCTCACACGTGCGACTCCAAGAGATGAAACCCGCTGTCATCGGTTCCCAAGTACACCTCTTCTGCAGCTACCATTGCGGCAGCGCAGCGGGTCAGAACATGGTCACTAAAGCCACAAAACACGCTTGCGACATGCTCCAGAGTATCTGCAAGGCGGAGTTCTCCATTCGCGACTTCTTCATCGAAGGCCAGTTGGCGTCTGACAAGAAGCCTTCCTGGGGCAACGTCAAAACACCCAGAGGCGTGGAGGTTATGGCTTGGGGCATAATAACCCCGGAAGCTTGTCAATCAGTCCTGGGTGTTAGTACTGAGCGCCTGTACTGCGCGCAGCAGACTCTCAAGGAGGGTGGCATTCGCAATGGCCAGTTTGGGTCAAACATCAACACGACGAACGTTATCGCCGCCATGTTCATTGCCACCGGGCAAGATCCTGCCAGCGTCGCGGAAGGATCGTGGAGCCACCTGACATCAGAGCTCGACCCTATTACAAAGAACCTCACAATGTCTCTGTACATTCCCTCCCTGCCAGTCGGCACAGTGGGTGGTGGGACCGGATACTCTACGCAGAAGGAAGCGCTCAAACTCATTGAATGTGCCGCACCAGACATGAAAGGCCGCTTGGCTGGCGTTATCGCCTCTTTTTCGCTGGCTTTGGATGTCAGCACCAGTGCAGCCATCGCGAACGACACCTTCACGAAAAGCCATATGGTCCTCGCACGTGGCGAGCTCCGCTCGAAGTTGTAAGGGTGAGGTTTCGATATTACTAAGCGCAAACAAATAGCAAGAAATTACTTCCAAGTGTTGTTTTACGCAATGGCGGGACATATCAAACGGGAGGCGTTTTACAATTGCGGTTTTATTTTATGGCGGTTGCGTGTCGTACCAACCTAAGCCCAAATTGCTTTATGAACGTATTAAATACTTGGCCACTTGAGAATAGCCTGTCACAATGATTAGAGTTGCCTTAATAATCGAGCCTATGTTCTTATGACCAAACTTGCCCTGCCCTTGTCACGACCTCTGCTACGACTTCGCGTTTGAGTCCATGTTCTGATGTTCTTAGGTTATGAAAGTGCACACGGAAAACATATTGTGGTAGGAATTCCATTATATCAGTGCCTGGAGCAACTTCAGAATCAATAGCTGAAAATAGTGCCTATCTAGAGTATATGCGGCGGCCCGATGAGATCCGATAGTATAGGGTTAACAAACCGACAAAAAGCTCGGGGATCCTTCCTGCAGTGAGTCTGGTAATGAGAGATTGAGATCAACAAGGGCCACTTGTATCTCGAAAGGGGCAACAATCGACGGGAATGTTGAGTATGTTTCTTACAGAATGGTGATACTGATGATTCTCATAGAAAAGGCTTCCCACAAATGCATTGCAAGGACCTAGTAGGACAGTATTGGTTTGAAAAGCTTCCAGTTTCAAGCTGAAGAAATTGATTATTTCGTCATTAAAAGACATGAGGCTTGCTAGAAGACAATAAAAGAAGCATACGTTACTTCTATCCAAGAACTTGGGCGGCTGGTATTAGTCGTTTGTGACAGGAGTGTTGATTCCTCAGGTTGAAGGGGATAGCAATCAGTGGTCTCCTGTAGTCAAGTAGGAAATTTCTGTGCCTCAGCGTTTCTAAAGACACGGAAAGAATTTCGCAATCTGACTGGTCTAGAAAGCCGTCGAAGCCACGTAATTGCGTTGCTAAATAACTGTAGGAATGTTTTTTGACGTTTTAAAACGATTCGGCCCCTCTTCATAAAATTTCGGATAGGAACCAGACGAAATTGATTTGGCGTGAAAATTCTAGAAGGCGAAGAGTGATGGTTCAAAGTTATGCATCGAGGTAGGTCATCAAGTTTGAATTATCAGCGAGCTGTGTCAAGACTGGGCACGAGATAGAATGGCTTCATTGGAAAATAAAAGACTAGAGCATGAATTTGTTTTTTTTCTCGCCCAGCCAAAAAATCTAGGCAACCACCCCAATTCTGTCGAAGTCGGGCGCCCACGCTTTTCCAACTCCTGAAATGCTGATGGTATTAGGGCCGTTGACATTGAAGCCCGTCAACTCCACAGCATAACCTTTGAAGACATCGGCCTCCCAGTTGTAGCCGCTGAGTGGAAAGCTGACAGTCTTTGCAGCGCCACCATTGACCGCGATCGACGCGAGACGTTCATTGTTGCTTCCACCGAGGTATCCTACGTCGCCGTTGATATAGTCGAACAACACAGTCTGCGTCGCCTTGGAAGTTGACACATTCGACAAAACAACGCGACCACCAGAAGACCCTCCCAGATTACCAACCTTGTTCGAGGATGTGCAACCAGAACAAGACTGAAGATTCGCCCCGGAAGACAAGGAGCCCGATGCTACTGATATGTAGTTGTACTTTGCCCCTGAGCTTGGTGCGCGCCGGATATTGGAAAGACGCAACGCAAGAGAACCATGAGCGTTGACCTGCTTGGAGTAGCTCGCGGCATTTTGGACCGTCGTCGAGGTCCACAGATCCTGAATTGTCGCGGACGCAATGCCAAGTTGCGAAAGCTGCACAGTCAGAGTGCGTGCAGCATTGCTCAGGTCTACAACAAGGACGGCGATATCCCCATTATCGAGGTCTCCGGACCAGAGGTCCCGATCCCCGGTCCAGCGTTGAACAAGCTGGACTGGCTTGACCGCGGGGTCCTGGTTAATCGCAATGAGGTCCTTGTTTTGGAGAAGGGCAACGGCTTGGTCTGACAAAGCGGCAACGTCAGTTGATATCATGAGCGCAGATTTCAACATTGCCCACGATGCAAAGTGCGTGGCTTGTTCGTCGAAGGTCATGCCTTTGTTACCGACCTCCAGAAGATCTGCATCTGCAATATGTCCCGGCCCAATCAACCCCGACTTTGTGATGTGTACTGCTTGGTTGTAGATGCGGTAGACGTTAGCCCACCCGGAGGCAATGTCATCCGACAGCCGAAATGATGTGGAGATGCCCTTGGTCCATTGCGCAGGTCCTTGGAGACCAGAAGAGGTCGAGTACGGAGTTCCCCATTGGCAAATCAGCATGCCCGGAATACCGACCCGCTGAAGCTCTTTCCACATAGCTGTGAATCGAGTTACGAAGTCGGTTCTCGGGTCCTTCGGGGCGTTGTCGGCTGCGGTGGGACCAGACGCATAACAGTTGTCATCTGGGTCTGATGTCAGCGCAGAATTACTACAAAGGCTTTAGCTGATACTCACACTTGACATACTCAGTGTTGAGGCTCTTGAAGAATTCTGCATCGACGGCTTCGTGACCAAGCGAGCCAAGCACCGGACTTGGAACTTGAGGATCACACATGCGGACTCCCGCATCGGAGTACATTGTCCATTTCATTCCCTTTGACCTTGCAAGGTCGCTCAAGGGCCTCAAGCCCTGCGGGAATGCGGTCGAGTCGATTTTCAGCGCGCCAGATGTGGAGTTTCGCTGTCCGTCCCTAGAGGCCCAGCCGCAGTCGATCTGGAAATACTTGTAGCCTGCGGCGACGAAACCTCGACTGCTCAAAGAGTTGATAGTGGCCGTGATCTGGTCATGATTTGGGCTGCAAGAAACCTGGTTGTAGGAGTTCCATCCCATCACCGGTGTTGACTGGAACGATTGGCCTGCCACCAGCGGGGCGGCAGACAGGCCAAGGAGGACGAATGACGACACTGAGATGCTCATGACGGGTGAAGGATAGGGCATGAACCAGCCAAGCAAAATTCAAGCTTTTGCAACTGCATGATTGAGAGCTTATATAAGTTTGAGTTTTTTCCAATATCCTGCCGTTCTTGTTGAGGATACAGGCCCATAACCGCGAGCAACTACTCAAGTGTGGATTGTATTTAGCGCACCAATGAATTCGTGGTGAGTTGGACGTATCTAGCAGTCGAGACTGGCCAGAGGTGGAAGTCCGGCCTTGTTCGCGCAAGAGATCTGCAATGAAACATCGTAATTGCGGGGGTGATAAATGAATGCTCAGACCCCAAACTGAATCGTGCGGTAAATTGGACTTCTTCAGACTTCTGGTGCCTTTTGCCACCCACCATGTTCAGCCACAAGGGGACTTGGTGACCGTTCATCGGATCTTCCCCGCGAATCAGAGCAATTTGTTACAGGCTAATCTGAATTAAAATCACTCTCGGTTGATAATCTCCCGGCGCGGGATATGCTTAGGCCAAGTAGCTCCGTGTGACTCTACTCCTCGGAAGTCCGGCACAAGTCTCCCTAGGAAACTTGGATCACTGAGTGTAGATTGGCAGCCCTTAAGAGAAGAGTCTGATTTGGGGGCAAAGCAACTTTCATCAAATTCCTTTGGGATATGCGATACTGACTTGTGGCTGGTGCAGGCTACGTCCAGGGGACACAGACGCCTGGAGTCCGTATCTACACTAATTTGGCGGGAGGGTCAAAGTATTTCGGGATTGAGAGTCTCATGGAATTTACCACGACTTTCTCAGTGATCATGTCAACCGGACACATATCATAATAACAGCCTTTCATAATAACAGCCGTGGAGAGCTTGAGACCATTGAGTGACATGGCCCGTCATTGACAAAGAAAGTAATGGTTTAGTAGCAAACTTGACGTTTAACTATAGAGATTGTAGTTGCCTCACTGTCAAATTGTACAAGCAGCCCACTAGAAAGGCCGGGTTGCAAACTGCCGTTCAGCATAGTATTTATAAACCTTCGCCGTGCGCACCCGCAGATTCTTGCCTCGAAATATGCTGCCGTCAACAATCAGCAAGGCTGTCCGAATAGGTTGGGGATGCTTTTGTAAGCAATGGTGTTGGTACTAACAAGAAAACGGAGAAGGACAAAATCAATATTCCAATGGCACCGATGGTATTGAAAACGTTCGGAACCTGTCTTCCCGGTCAGATCAGCTTGCTCGAGCGCGTTGGCAAAGTACTCACCCCGACTGCTGCAGCCCAAGCTGGCATAGCAAAAACCTTCGGCAGTGAATATGTGTCAGCGCGAGATTGGCCTTTGGAAAGACCTAGGAGCATCTTACGAATATAGTGCTCAAGAGGTTGCGAGTGAAAGTCAACGCTGTGAGTGCGTCTCCAATAATCTCTGCGGCGTAACTTAGTATATCACTCTTTTGCCACTCCAATCCAGCTCACCATGGTATGCATCGAGCATATACGTCAAAGCAATGCTCAGCAGCGGCGCCGAGCCAAAATTGCAGACGCCAAATGCCACCGCTACTTGAGCCCATGATTTGCCCTCAGCGAGCGAGTATCCAAACCACCACGCCCCTGCGAGCTGAAACGGAATAAAAGGAACGAAGACGTAGAATCGCATCTCTGGCTCATAGATGCCGCGGTTTCCCTTTGTGAGGTGCAGCGCAACAAGGTCACTAAGCGGACCGACCACGAGTGTACCTAGCGTTTGACCGATGAACTATGGAAAGGTCAGTTGGCTCGGAAGAATAGACGTGGCGTAGCTCACTGGGGCCAGATTCATAAGACCAATTTGTTTGGCCGTGAAGTTGTATGGTGGATTGATCATGTAGGTCGATAGTGCAGTTGTCATGACATTCGCCCAAGCGAGCAGAATGGCATAGACGAGTGAGCAAAAGAGTATGCCGGGAATCGAGGCGAGTATGAAGAACGGTTGCCACGAGTGTCGGAAGAACTGCGACCACGGTCCTGGTGATTTTCTGAATAGAGATAGTCGTTGACAATAGGTGTACCGTTTCTGTTTTGCGTTGAGGTGTGTCGAAGTGAGATCACTCGGATCGCTGCCCGGTTGAGTGTTCTCTGTAGGAGCCTTTTTCGGGACCTCGTGACTAGTTCCGGCATGGACCTTCTCCTCCACGTTCTCATCCTGTTTGTCGGTTCCATTCTTGTCGGTTTTTATGCTGCCCTCTTGAGATATACCACCCTCTTTGTTCTCGGTTGTCCCCGGGCTCTTACTAGTGAACTTGGTCTCCTCAAAGCCGAACACGAACATTAGAATCTGTACGCCAAAGAGAATGGCACACCACCACCAGACCCAGCGCCAACCTTGGTTGGAAGTGATGAATCCGGCTGCGACGACTGCTAGGTTTGAACCAATGTTTGCTGCCCACACATAGATCGAATTCATCAACCCACGTTGATGGACGAAGAACATGTCGGCGATAGTAATTTGAATGAGAACCTCGGCAAGTGCGCCGAACCAGCATTGCAACGCATTCACAGCCCACCAATCGCCGGCTGTCTGCGTTTTTCCCGCCCATATCGAAATGGCGAATTGAAAGATGCTGCTCAACACGTATACTGGGCGGGAGCCGTACTTGAGCGCGAATGGGATCAACATCGGTGCCCCCATAGCCAAGGTCGCGGACCCCATGGCATAAGTATTGGTTAACGTTTCGGTGCTAAATTTCAGCTCGTCTGCCAATGGGCCCCATGTGGGCGAAGTGGCGCTAATGAAAGCGAATACCATCATGGCGTAAAAGGATGCCAGGAAGAAGTTAATGGATTTTTGGTGTTTGTGCCAGTTCAACGGATCATTCGGATCGTCTGTTGGACGTGGCTGGAGAATGATCTCCGAGCTGTTGCCTTCTGCTTCATGTTGCGATAGCTGTTGGAGCTTGACTGTTCCCGGAGGCCAGTCCGAGTCCAGGTAATCGTGAATTGTCATATCGTTAAGTCTTAGGATGGATGATGAAGATGCAATCTATGAGGTTGGAGGAGCGAACTATAAACTTGAAGCATTTCTGAGAGAAACACGAGTCCGTGCAGCGGGTGTTTGAGGTTCTCATCGGATCTTAAGCCTTGCTTGTGTGTATGAAGAGATATTGGTCCGATCTACGACCTAGCGATGGGCAGGAAAAGCCGACATGGGCATGAGCGCTCATGCAGATCTACAGACAACACAAGAGAAGAACAGCGTCAAGCAAAATTCACCATGAGTATGTCGAAGCATAAAGCACCTTGATTAATGATGATTGGAGCTGTGATATTGTCCACTACCTGCTATGAATGTTTCTCGACCGGTTTAGCAGTACCCAAGCAATAGAAGTCATATCGAGGTTCATTGACTGCCGGCAGACCTTGAGCTCTCGAGATTAAAGCTTTGAAAAAAAAGAAGAAAAAAGTCGAGATTTCCTTGCAATTCCGGGGTGGAGATGGCCGTCAGCGAGGTGGCGACCAGACAGCAGATCAGCAAAATCTGTTGCGCCCGTCCATTATTGGATGAAATTCATGAGAATCTGCGGAATGTGGCTTTTGCTAGAGAAATAAAATGCTGTAAGGGGCTTCAGAACCGGCCGTAAACAATTAACTTATATTCCCAATCTTCTATAATTGCATGCACAGAGCCTGATCATCTGGTTGGGGCTATCGATCTAGTTGACTACATTTATCCTATAACGAGCACACAACTCAGATAGTATAATAGATTGTTGTAACGCTCCTGACCAAATCTTGTGTGTAGCAGGCATTTTCTCAAGCTAGAGATGTATGCATCACGACTAACTATAGTTACGAGAAGTGTTGTTGAGGTTGTATGAAATCCAACGAGAAATAGACGCATCGGCATGTCGGTTGCAACTATCGAGGGCTGATAGCCGTAAAGATTCATACAAACACGGGATGCTAGTTCCAGACAGCCATGTAATTGTCATGGACAGACAAGCCAGCCGTTGGGAGCCACTGGCCATACGGATCAACCCGAAAGTTAAGGGATACATGAGACCGGATGAGGGGTTCGTGACTTTCCTGAATCGCAAGCTTGCGTCCTCGGTGCTGGGTCTTGTCTCATGTATACGCATCAGGTACGCATCCTGTTGCGACTTTTATCGAAGTCGAGAACTTTAAGATAATCAAAAGGTTTGGCGCAAGGCTCAAAATACTGAAAATATTGGAACATGAGCAGGCATTTATTGGAAATCGTATTTTGACACAATCTGCACGGCCAAGAATGTCACCGCGCGATCTCCTGTGTCTCTTATTTATCCCAACGAACATGCTCCAACACCGCCAAACGGTGCAGCATAATTGGTTACTGATCGAGATTCCAGGAACTGTCCTGACACCAGGCACAACAGCCCCGCGAGACCCCTGTGGTTTCAACAGAAATGAGGCGCGCTATTTGGCACCCCCCAGTCTGCTATTCGGCA
The DNA here is from genome assembly GCA_036785495.1 of Colletotrichum neosansevieriae. NCBI lineage: Eukaryota > Fungi > Ascomycota > Sordariomycetes > Glomerellales > Glomerellaceae > Colletotrichum > Colletotrichum neosansevieriae. The sequence goes on along the minus strand of JAVHLV010000284.1, from coordinate 45,892 downwards.
CCCTTCTAACTACAGTTAGTAAAGCACAGCTCTATATATAACTTTGGGTGTGGGCCACACTAAACGCAGCATTATGCTAAATATACTGGCTATAGTGTAAAATTATATATAGAATGTACTAATATGTTAATACCTATATATTATTTTGTTTTCTTTATAGTAGTATACTTCTTTCTATTACTTATATATCCTATATTATTTTGCTGCCTAAAAATTATCTTTTTATATTTCCTATTAGTACTTATTATAGATCTTAAAGACTCTATACTTAAAGGCCTTATAGCTAAAGTTTAGTAATTCTAGAAAGTTTATAGATATAGTATAACCTATATAAAGGGTAAGAAGGTAGTAGGTAGTAGGAAGTAGCTATAATTAGCCCTCACTTATAACTATAGTAGTTAACTAAAGCCCTTAGTAGCTATAAAGAGGAAAATAAAGACTTATAAAACTAACTGCTAATAGTTAGTGAGGTTATTATAATAAGGAGAGTTATAGGGAGTTATATAAATAAATAACTCCTATAATTACCTACCTACTATTAAAGAGTTAATCTTAGCAAGTTAATCCCTTTATAAATTATTATAAAAAGAGATTAGTAATATTAAGGTTATTTAAGAGAAGGTAGAGGCAAAGTTAAAGTCAGATAAACTAACTATAAAGGATATTACTACCTAAATTAAGGAGGAGACTAATATAGTTATAAGAGAGAGAGATATTTAAAACTTATAGTAGTGGTTATATTAAGAGAGGTATAGACCCCTTATATTAATACAGATATTTATAAAGGAGATCTTCTTAAATAATAATATTAAGTATCTAAGTATTTACTATAATAAAGAGATAGAAAGGATTAATATAGTCTTCTAGATATATATATAGTATATTAAGTAGTAGCAGTAAAACCCAGAGCTTTTATTAATAGATATAATATATAAAGTTAGTAAATAAAGTAGTAAAAAAGGGAAAACTAATAACTAATATATTATAATAGGTAAATTAATTTAATATACTGCTCTTTAAGATTAATAGTATAACTTTAGTCTATTTAATATTTAATATAGCCTTTTACTTAGTATTAAGCAAAAGTGCAAAGGTATATAAGTAGATAATACTCCAGATATAGTATTTACTAATTTCAGAGCAAATCTCCCCCCTAAAAGTAATACTAACAGACTTTAATAAAGTGCTGAAAAAGGTAGTAAAAGTGGTATTTTAGCATACCTAGTAGTAGCTTTGTTAATAGTATATACTAAAAAATATAGTATTAAATATAAAAAATAAATAGGATAGTATATTAGAGGGGGAGGAGGAGGTGGGAAGAGGTAGTAGTAGTAGTAACTAGGCTAAAAGTTAGCCTAATATACTAAATCCTAATTAGACTAGTATAGCAGCTAGTATTATATTATTAGGGCTATTCTTAGACTCTAATTAGCCTAAAAACTCTTTAAGTGGGTCTCTTAGAGAAACTTTGCTTAATCTAGCTAGCAAAAATATTAAGGCTAATATTATAGAGGATTTTAAAGACCTTACTGTAAGTAACCAGGCTATAGTGTTAATACCCTCTACTAACTTCCCACCTAATAATTAAATCTCTCTAATAATAATAACTACTACTATTATTATAACTGCTAGTAATAATAATAATAAGATTATTTAAAGTCCTAATAGTATTTTATAGGTTTAGAAAAACTATATTTATATACCTATAAGCAATCTATTTTAGTAGTAGTAGAGGGCTCTCTATAATACCTTCTAAGAAACCTAGCCTCAAATTATTATATACCTTAAAAAAACCTACCTGCCCCTCTACTTATAATATATAGAGTTTGCAGTTACTTAATTATATAACTATAATCTCTGTGCAATCTCCTAAACTAAGTCTGCTTATACTAAGTTAAAAATATACCTTTATAACTGCTTAACTAATCTCTATAGTCTTTTTAAGGCTATTATAAAGATAATTATAAATAAAAAGTAGCAGTATACCTAACGTATTAGTAATAAAAAGTTCCACTTTTAAATATAGTAGTGGGATAAACTAATAACCACCTAGTTAGTTTATATAGTCTCTTTAAGGGTAATAAACCTTATTTAGGGTTAATTTAAGGCTGTAAATAATATATTTACTAACACTAAAGATATATAGCAATTATCCTATTATTCTAGTCTTTTTTAGAAGGAGTATAGGCTACCTTATTATTACTAAATACTTAAGCAGTTAAGGGCAAAGGATCCCTTATAATACCTTATAAAGATAGATATTAATAGCTACTAGTAGCTAGATTAGTTAATAGTAAGTGCTCTTATTATATACTTTTAAAATATTAACTTAACGCATTTTTTATAGCATTTTTAGTCTAAGATTATAACACTTTAAGCTGCTATTATAGAACTTAACCCTAAGGTTATTACCCTCTACTATAACTACTAACAGAATCTCTTCCACCTTAATAATAATAATACCCTCACTTCTAAACCTCTATAATACTAGTTAACTGCACCTATACCCTTCCCTTATAATAATTATAATATATTAACTAAATAAGATCCCTCTACCTTTAAGGTCACCTAAGCTAACATATTTATTAATAATAATAATAATAATAACGCACTGCTACTACTACTACCACTACTACTATGCAAAAAGAGGAAAATAGTAGCAGAAAAGGCAGATAAGAGGGTAACTACCCTTATTAAAAAGCAGTTTAACTAAATAACCCAGTAACTAGCATAAAGCCTAAATACCTTTAATATAAGCCAAGTCCCACTACTACTACCACCTATACTAGCTCTGCTAATATCTAGTTACACTTAACACTAATAGATCCTATATTCACAGCTAAGTTAGCTGCTAATATAGCCTCACTTTAACACCCTACCTTTCCTATTAAATTAGTAGCAGTTTTTAAGCTAACCAGGGCCTCTACTACCTCCACCACCTCTAATATAATAGTATAATTATACACTATAATATAGGCAGTATAGGCAGTTTAAGCAGTATAGGCAGTATAGGTATAGACTGTGGTAGTTTTGCGTTAATATAATAACAGTTACCTTATATATTTATATAATATAACTCAGAATGTTACGTTTAGTGGGTGCCAGGGCTAACAGTATATTGCCCCAAATGATATGCAGTGCCCCACAGGTGACTTTACTAACTGCGGTTAGAAGGGTGCCGAATAGCAGACCGGGGGGTGCTGAATAGCGCGCCTCACAGAAATGAATCAGACTTCGGTCCACCTTCCAAGCATCATAGTTATGGTTTGTTGGCACCTGAGTCAGATCCCTCTCAGTGAGTGCAACATCCTAACTTCTCAGCAGCGGAAAGCAGGAAGTTGTTGCCTCAGATTCCCTAAGCAAGAGAACTAGCGGAGATAGGGGCCACCTTAGATAAATAGTTACAAGCCTGAAGACGACCATAATAGTAAAAAAAGAAAACTATATATAGGCTCCCGTCCTTTATGTCCGAAAAAAACGGTGTCTTTTCCACGCCGAATGATGCGTGCGCGTGAGGTATGATGCGCGAGGGATGCGAAATCGTACTCGTACTCAAGGCACGCTAAGTGCCGTTGACCCCTGTCACTTTGGGGGAATGTCCCCGCCGAGTAAAGCCTCCAAGACGCTGAGTCAATCGGCCACGTCCGCATTGTTCAAGTCCGCGATATGTCTGGGATGTTACTTAGATACCCAGAGCAGAATCGCACTTTTTGAAGTTCGTCAGTATCACTTCATCGTCCGGATACCCGGAAAGTCCTACTCCTAACCAGAGAGTCGGGTACTTAGAAATTCTTGCCGTCGGCCCGTCTCACCCGAATTCAGATCAAAATCGAGGTCCACATCAGGGCCCAGGTTAGGCCTGTGGAGGCTCATTCTATTTCTGGCTGGTCTACGGATACTCATGCCCATTGATTTCAGGGTTTCCTCGTATGCCATTATGACAAGTGCTAGCTGTCCATCATCTTCCCCCTTCTTCAACCCCGCAAGCAGTATGCTGTATACTATGCCAACATGATTTTGCAATATAATTTAGTTTTCAAATCCCCACTAGCAGGACACGTTTTAAGTACCAGTCATGTGATAACAATGGACCTTTCGGCTTTCAAGATATCGTGCTGAATGAAAGGGGAAAGAAAACCAATATATAAATACCGCTAGAGACTCCAGAATCAGTTGGCTGTCAATACACCTTCTTCAATACGAAATTTTACATCATTGATACATCCGGCACTACGCACAGTAAGTGCCAAGAAAAATCCTATGACGGGGGCTTTCTGGCAAATGTACTAATCCGTCATGGTAGCTACTTTTTTTCTTTCCACAACGATGAAGTCCACGACCATTCTCCTCAACCTTTGCCTCTGGTTTGTAAATTCTTCCTCGGTCGTGCGAACGTTTGAGCCTAACTCTTGATGTCTAGGGGTGCAGTCAAGGCCCAGACCGTCCTCCTCCAGTGCGCTGTTCAGGGCGACGGCGGCTATAACTTGGGCCTAACGGCAGACCGAACCGAAGCCTCTTGCATTATCGCTGGTGGCTCTCTCGGCTCAACCCCTGGTGGAGGGTACGCGGGCGGCATTTCATGTTGTACGACTCCGTTGTCTGGGAAGGACGCCTTCTACGCCAAGTGTAGAACTTACACAGACATCCCGATGGGCATTCCCCAGCCATGCTAGGCGAAGCTGAATACAAACCAGAATCTCTTGTGCTGTATCATAAAATTGAACATACGTCGATGAAACCAGCGGTGATTGTTGTAGACGGTCAAAGTCAAAGCTCGACTAAGTTGGTATGCTGGCTGTGCGTCTGGTTTGACGAGAGACTGTTTTCCCGGTACCACGCGGACACAAGAGTAGCTGCGGGAAAGAAAGCAGTTCGTCACCTCAGACGTTTGACAGATACAAAGAATGGGTTCCTAGCTGCTGTCTTGCCTGAGGATGTTATTGCTTGCATGCTACTTATCACGCTGTTTGGCTCCGCGACCTAGTACACGGGCACAGCGAAGCTGGCCCCGAACCGCTGGTCTGAGATAGACGCGGCGGACGATACACACGCTCAGAGGAAAACATTGACTGACATCTTCCTTGTAAGAAGTTGGAAAGAGTTCCACAAAGGATTAGATACGCTGAGGTAGTGCTGTGTCGAACAATCGTGACCATTGCGGTGGACGGTTGAGAAGAAATATCAGTTCAACTAGAGTGGTCCACTAAGATACTTATGAGAATGGTATCTTTATTTCTCCAACTGCCTGGCATGTTGTATAACGAACTCCAACTGCCTTCTATGACGAGCATTACCGTGACAGTCTTTCTGTCATTCTTCTCCTGAATTCCGCCGCCGGGTCGCCGTTCTTCTCGTCCATGTAATTGGTCTACTACTCGCGTATAACCGTTTCTTTTCCTCGGCCAATTGCGTGCTGTGGACAGTGTATATAAAGCTCCATCACTGCTGAGGTTTGCCCTGGGTAGCTGAGGAGCCGGAGGGAGCCGAGGGAACCGGAGGACTCGATCTCGGGGAAATATCTCGTTGGGATCTCATGCTGACTTGGCGACCTGGAAAGAGTCTATCCAAAGTCTTTATGGCTTCTTTGACCTTGCTGTCCGTGATTTTGGTCTTCTCTACCACAAATAAAGCATCTCGTGGGTTGTGAAAGCCTTCCCAGGAATGACTGTAGTAGACTATACTGCCGAAGATAGGGTGGACCTGCTTGCAGGCCTCTATCACCTCTTCCAGGGAAGCACCAACATCGGACACCACGAACCGCACCTAGAGCGTCGGAAACTCGGCATTGGTGTTGGCAACGATTTTGGGCTCCTTTGACTCGAGCAAAGCAAGTGGTGCGAAGTCCATCGTGATCGATCTGCGGGCGCTGCGGGCGCTGTGACTACCAAGGTGATGAAACTGTGACTGATGATGTGTATTGGTTGGTTGTTTTTGCTAAGATGATTGACGGAAAACTATTGAGAAATGCGTCGCAGAATGCTGATTTTGGTTCGTGGTAGTTTGCTGCATGGGGTTGGAGGTTGTGGGCGTCGAGGCTAGAGGGAGGGAGGAGCGGGAAGATCACCGGAAGATAGGTAGGAAACGAGGAGTGGCGGCTGCTACGACAACCTGTTTATATTTTGACAGGAAGGCCCCGAAATACTGCGTTGCGTTGACGATCGCCGCCTCCCCTGGCCCTCGCGAGGCTGGAAACAGCGTTATGAATAAATGGGAAAGTGCTTGTTCGTGTCTTATCTTTCCTAACGCTTTCCATCTTATCCAACGGCACAATTTCGTCCATTGCACCCGAGAAAGTTTCAAGCAGGTACTAAACACACATTGCGCAAGTGCAGCCAGGCCTTGCTTGGTGTGTTTTGCGGAAGCCATCCTCACCTTGCTACCTACCGGGCTATATAAGTATTGCTGAAGGAGACGCAGCTTACTCTGCCACCTGAGAACAGAGGCTGTGAGCTTGGAAAGTGGCCAAGAAATAAGCCTTCAAGACCTAGAATAAAAAACCCCGACTATGTATGATTTCTTTTTCTGTAGCTAGCTGCGAGCATTGCGAACCCATTTTGGGCCTTATCCTCCCATTCATTCATAAGGATTAGTTGCAACATCATTATCCATATCTCATCCCACCTCGATCGACGTGTGGCTGCGTTGCGGCTCTGAGTTGTTCACTAAGAATCAACATTCATCTCAATAACGGCGATTCCCAAGTTGAAGACAAGGGTTGAAAAATTATGATAAGGACGGGCATGACGACGAACAGTGGCCGCGATATGAGATGCGTCAATCACAGAACCAGTGACGCCCCAAAACCCAAGGAGAACTTCGAGGAAGTTTCTGGACTTTTTTCCTTCTTTCTTTACCTGGAATACTTGTGGTTTGATCAGAGACTTTCGTCTAGTCCTAGTTTGACTTCGTCGCCTCGTGCGAATCTCCCAATTCGTCTCGCTGACATCTATTCGTTCAATCCGACCTCACTGACTTATCTGTCGCTCTAAGCCGTCTTTGAGCTAGACAAGACAGCGAATTGAAGCATCGATTGACACAAGAGCAAAATTACCCCGAGCACCAACTCCCGTCTCCCGGTATTCATATCATCTCATCTCAGTATCAGTCTTCCGTATACCATTCCAATGATAAACACGACCCGATATTCAACCAAATCGTCCATGATGCCGGCCAGGTAGACGTATGCCTCACCTCCTCCCTGCTCCGCTCTCTTTTGACCAATAGCTGAGAAGAAAGCTGCAAGCCAGAGACCAACTTGATAGGCAGCAACCATCCTAAAAGCCCAATAACACAGGGGACTTTCGGCGAAACCATGAACAGGAGAGAAGAAATCAAGACGAAAATTGAAATTTCTTGATCCATCGTGGGCATGGTCCTGTAAATTTCCATGCCGCCTTGATAAGGCGGCTTCTCTGGGACTTCGATGTGGACGGTCTGCAAAGCGGACAGGACCACCTTGGAACGTCCTTATCGCCGAGCTACTTTGTGACCCATTTGGACCACGTCGTACTTCCGCTTTGGAGATGTTAGATGCGTGTACTCAGTAGAAGATGAGTTCCAGGCGCCGCAGATGCTCCTTACAGTATGATGATGGGGACTGTGGTGTGCTCGGGTATCGAGATCTCTCGTTGGCACGATTAAGTTGTGTTGTAGTTTGTTTCTCGTGAGCCTCGCCTTCGCTGTCTGTGGAAATTTCGACTATTTTCTCGCGTCGTCGGCGCTCATTCGATCGGCGCGGGTTTGAGCCAACGGTGTTCGAGGGGCTCCGCCACGGTGGTAACGCTCGGTTTGACCTGGACGAGGACGACAGTTGCATCTTGCGAGGCAGTGAAACGATAACCTTGCGGTTCAATACCTTGCAGGAGAATTGGCAAATCTTGATCATCTTCAAAATAGAAAAGAGAGTTTTTGGATTAAGTACGTCGTTTTCTGGGTTTCTGTTTGCAACTGGAAAAGCGGTGAGCTTGCCAATGTCTCAGAGTCACCCAAAACTCGGCGTGCAAGAGTGTGTCACTCTCAAGAGAGAGTTACGTGTTGGAGTATCAAACAGAAACTCAAAAAGAAAGAAAACTGAAGATATGGTGTCCACCCGTCAGCCTCAGCGGTCTTGTATTTCCCTCAAATCCGTTGCCGTTGATAAATCTGTGCCTCATGATTACTTTCTCCAAATCGCTTCCTCTTGCAAACTCACTTCTTCACTCAAAAAACCCGAGCTTGTCGACCAATCTTCGTGCATGAGAGTCATTACCCCGGTGATTATTGTCATTCAGTGGACCCACGAAGCCGCAATAATCGACCCATCATGTCGCGAACAAGCCGAGACGGACTCTCCTGGAAAGACGGAGGCCTTGACATCAAGTCAACCTCGGCGCGAAAGCCCTCCTTAGCGGCTTCCCAGACTGTCTGTCGCCGGACGCTGGGCATCAGCCATCAATGACGGAGCGAGGAGCGAGGTTTTGTCTTATGCCGCCGGCGCAATCAACAAGCTGTATCTTGTGCGAAGTAATCACAGTGAAGGAATCATGCGTCTGCCCCCCCCGGTCTATCCCAGTGAAAAGACTCGTGGAGAAGTTGCTACTTTACCCTGAATTCGACGCTGGACTAAAATTCCTGTCCCGAATGTCTTCGCCCTTGAAGATTCTCATGAAAATGGGATTGGTTTTGAATGGACTATGATGGAATCCATGCCCGGCTTGTCGGCATATAAGAGATGGCAAGGCATCTCAATGTCTCAGAAAACCATTTCAGTGTAGACGATCGCCGAATACCATGCCCGAATCCTCAGTTCGGGGCCCCAGCAAGATGGGCTTCGTGCCGGTTGAAAACCTAATATCAAAGAGAACACCAATGGGCCTCCGTATGAGGCGTCGCGTTTTATACCAAGCAGGATGGTGGCTCTTCACCTTTTCTGGGGCGACCATTACCATTACAATGTCCCACGGGGCCCGTTGCGATGACGAAGGGAAGATTACCGCCATATTTGACTAGGAATGTGTTTCCACGATGCCCTCGTGGGCCAGGACCTTGGTGCCGAAGCTGCTCAGAGGAGCGCGAAGGAAACAGGAGCCTGGCCGGGATCGACACGCAAATGCATACACCGGCCAAGACCTGGCGCGCGCGAGCCTCAAACGGCAGCGATGAAACCGACGAGGACGATTTGGGTAATGAAGGTAAAGACGAGTTGTATTGGATTCACCTAATCTGAGTATGAACAGACCCAAGTAAGAGAGGCTTACATGACAAGAGTGCAACTATCGCGGCCTGGCTGGGACACCGAAACTGAAGACAGCGCGTTCAAGACGGATTTCCTTGAGGCGGCTCATCGCTGCATGAGTGGGTTCCATTTGTGGAACATCTCGCAGTGGGTTGACAACTTGACAGCATCATGAGAGAAGAGTTACAGCGATTTGGTGACATGCTCTTGGTAAGAAAATAGATCAGACTTGCTGTATGGTCTAGCAAACTCTCCACGCATTAAGGGCAAAACAATTGATTGATGGGCCCCCTGCTCCACGAAAGCCCTGGACACATTCTGTACGCGACGGCTTGAGTCCTTCAAGGGCACAGGCTAGCTGCAGGTCTCACAACGTGAGGGGTCAACAAAAGCTGCACCGCTAGGTAGAATTATGTGTGACGCCCAGTAGGTGAAATGCATCGTTTATCCTCGTTCTGGAGTCGTCCGTTCTCTGCTTCTCATCAGGCACTTCCAGCTGCTGTATTTAAATCATGCCGCAACTGGCTCTCGGGGATTCGATTCCCCATGACACGGCTCATGTAAATCCACACATTCCCTTTCATATGTCACACAAGGAATTCATTTACTGACTTTTTTTCAAAGGCCGTAAGCGTTTCTTTGCCATCTTGGAAATCCAATGTCGGATGGGCGCAGGGCGAGGTGGCGGTCGTTTCCAAGATGACCACAGGCTATCCACGGTTTTTTATCCACAAAAGTATCGAAGATTTTGCGAAGGCAATTGTCGGCAAGCTCAGTAAACACTCGGGAAATCAAGCTATGCTTTTCCCAGACAAGATCACCGCTTCGTGGTGTGCTGAGTTCTTGCGCGAGAAAGCTCCAGTACACGCCCTGGATGGTCGGTCTTGATATCATCACTCTGGCCCTGCTGACTGACGGCTCCTTCCCGGTAAACTCTGGTCAGAAATCATCCTCGCCGACAATCTCTGCAGTTTTATTTCACCCTGATGCCTTCATATGCGCAAAGCAATTCTGGCAGCACAGTGGAGCCGGCGAACACTGCTATCGGCTTTTTAAGCAAGGGCTACTCGTCGAAGAAAACTCTTCATGAACTCTGCAAACCTTGGATCGGTTACACGATCAGGTATAACAAAGGCTGGAGTCTATGAGAACGACTGCCTTTTCCGGTGTAAATGGCAGCAGTGGTCTTGAACGTGGCACTAGGAGCTTTGCGAACGTCTCGATGCCATGTGCTAGCCGTGCAATCAACATCGTGTGTCCCGAGAAGGCAAAAAAGGTAATCAAGATGCGCATCGCCGATCTTCTGAGAACCGATTTCGAGATAAGTCAGGAATATCTATCAAAGACAAAGCCGGACTACCAGTGCCTCCAACATCTGACGGAGAATGATGTGTACTTATTCCCGACAGGGATGAGTGCAATTTTCAACGTTCACTGCTTTCTTCTGCGGGTTCGTGGAGACATGCAAAGCATAAGCTTTGGATTCCCTTATGTGGACACGCTCAAGGTCCTCCAGAAATTTGGTCCCGGCTGTACTTTGTACGGCTACGCCTCTGAAGAAGACTTGGACAACCTTCAGATCAGACTTCAGGACGGGGAGCGATTCTTGGGACTCTTTTGCGAGTTTCCAGGAAATCCCCTCCTTACCTGCCCCAATCTCAAACGCATAAGACGACTAGCAGATCAGTACGACTTCGCAGTGGTAGTTGACGACACGATTGGTACATTCGCCAACGTCAACGTCATACAGTATGTTGACGTTGTCGTCACTAGTTTGACCAAGTTCTTCTCAGGTGCATGCAACGTCACGGGTGGATCAGCTGTCTTCAACCCCAAGGGTCGTTATTATGCCCATCTCAAGACCATATCAGAGAAGGACTGCGTGGATACTTACTGGCCCGAAGATGTTATAGTCATGGAAAGAAATAGTCGCGACTTCCTGGCACGAATCCGCCGGATGAACCGCAACGCTGGAGCAGTTGCTGACCTGCTGGGAGATCATCCGTTAGTGCGAAGGGTATACTATCCGAAATTCAACCTGGACAAGTCAAACTATGAAGACTGTCGGCGTCCCGACGGGGGATATGGTGGCTTGCTGTCTGTGGTGTTTCATCGAGACGAAGATGGTTTCGAGTTTTATGATCACCTAGAGACACACAAGGGACCGAGCTTGGGAACAAACTTCACATTGTCATCCCCCTATGTCATTCTCGCTCACATTGCGGAGTTGGACTGGGCTGCCAGCTTGGGGGTGGACCCAAGCCTTGTGAGGTTCAGTATCGGCGTCGAAGATTTGGAAGAATTGCTGAGTGTGTTTAAGGCTGCACTGCAGGCGGTCTCAAAGAAACACAAATAAGCAGAAGTGCGAATAGATCAATACAGGCGTTCAAGTTTGGAACCGGCCGCGTGCTTGTACCTTGATGTAGTAGTTTCTTGGTACGCAGAGCCCGTTCAAGGACATGGCCTTGAAACCCCGACTCCATATTCCTATCCACCTTACTTCAAGTATGCCTGTCCACAAAAGGCCTTTGCATGTACGTTGGGACTCAGTTGGTCTTGGACCCTCGCAAATAGGTGCTTTCTGCTGGATTCGAGGGCTGGAATGGTGGGCAGGTTTGTTGATACTGCGAGCTTGATGATGAGAGCTTTTACCCGTGGCAAGGTTAAAACTCACGCTGTTGAAAAAGCGGTGAGTGTATGCCGAAATACTCAAATTACCCGAGGGTGATCAAGTATCATAAGAATACCTCTGGGTCAAAGATTATCTTCAGCGAAACTTTAAAAGTAGCAGCATATGAAGCTCTTTAAATAGTATTCACCGCTGTCCATAAATACAATCTTTTATTTATCTAGGCAACGGCGTCTTAGCCAAACACAATCGATTGTCATAGTTATCTTTCAGACTATAGAATCAGACACACAGCAGGGTCGACAGCTTAAAGGAAGAGTCAACCGGACTTTTCAAAGTTTTGCACGGTGCTGGAGCTCTTTCAACCCCTAAGTCTCTCTGCAATGGATATCTTAGCCAAATACCCTTGATAGTGATGAGCGATAACCGTACCATTTGTTCCCTTCGAGGCGCGCGAGGCGCGCGCATAAGCAGCACGTGCCCGCATAGCTGCTTTTGCTTTCTCACGCTGAGCTCTCCTAGCAATTCTCACGGAACGTGCGTGGGCTGCGCGAGCTTGCTTGGCTAGCTTCGTGTTCTTTTCGGTAGGTGCCATGAGGAGATATTGAGTTGAGCTTTATGGTCGTACGTTGAGATATGAAGTCTAGAGGTAACGATCAACGAGTGCTGTTCGTGTGATGTCCAGGTTACGTTTGTTGTTGGCGATGATTTGCCTCTCCGCGTCCGAGACGCATGGGGCTGGTGTTTCAGTCAGCTGATGATCCCGCATCCCATGGTCAAAACCTTAAGAGTGTTGAGCACATGTGGGTGCAGCTGATTGGGCCAGCTTATTCAACCTTCCTCCATTAGCTTTTTCGTGGCCGGGATGATCTTCCGCAGACATTTATTGTACCGAAGACGCGTTTTGAGCAAGGTAAATATCGAAAGACGACGTGATTCTCTAGAGAAATCAAGAGACAGTGAGTTAACAAATGTGGCAACTCCACCAACACCAAGTTAGATGCTGTGAAGAATCATTAGGGACGACATTTGAAAAATATTTCAAAGGCCAGCGATCGCATTCAGATTGCGTGCTCTCTCGGATGTGCGAGAGACTGTGCTAATCTGGCCGGCTTTTCCGGCGGTCACGGTGAGAAGGTGGGGCTGAACGGGGCCCGTACTCCTCCGAGACTTCCCGGCTGCAAGCTAGACTGTCGCTCGGCGACTTGAAGCTCAGTTTGACGAAATGTTGCCACAGTTGAGTTCCGACCACGCATTTATGCAATCTCTTCTTGAATCATATCAACCGGTGGAGCTTATTGCCATACATCTATCTTATGATGGATACTTACTAACCCCGCATCGAAATGCGTGAGTTTTGAGACTAGTCGTGCACCAGAGTTTCTGATTGCTTTTCTTCGTATCTTTCGAGCCTATCAATATACCTAGTTGATTCAACCATTAAGTTTTAACATCAGATATACAGCTGTACGTTGCCAATCGTCCCCTACTAGTACAGTTCGCCCCCTCACAAGTAGGCCTCCCGCATGGTTTATCAACAAGCAAGATGATTGGCCCATCAGCATCATGTGGTTTTTGATGTGGTTTCTGCGGCTTCAAGAAATGTCTCACTACTACTTACCCGCTCTATGTGTATAATCAAGGATTCCAATTTGATGACGTTCTTCGCGGTCGATTCGAGTTTTCAGTCTAAACACTTTGCGATCTCTAGTATTAGTAATTGCCCCCAAATCTTTGAAAGTCCCTACCGACGCCCAATCGTCCCCCCGGAGACCACCAATTGCCGTTTCTACAGAAAAGGGTTCTGTCGGGCTCAGGCTAATTGTGCGGTCAACCATACTGAGATGGCCGGTACGCAAGTCCCATCAAATGAGCAACAGCTCAAAAGCTGCCAGCCTTGCAGATACCACAACACAGGCTATTGTGCAAGGGGACACACCTGCAGATATTCTCACGCTGGAATTCCAGATGAGAATGTTACTTCAACGTCACATCACAATTCTGAAATATCATGTGTCTTTTTTCTTCAAGGCTCCTGTCGCAGCGGCGAGAAGTGCAAGTTTGCGCATGTCCCAGTTGTTCGCAAAAGAGCAACATGTACCTTCTTTGCGAAAGGCTGTTGCCTGAAGGGAGATGACTGCCCTTTTTCTCATTGCGAGCTTATCAGCCTCAACAAGAAGAGTTCATCCAACAATACAAAGGTTAGCCCTTTCCACCAGAAAAGCTGGAACCTTGGACTTCTCACGCTGACACGTGACAGAATTCGAGTACCCAGGCGAGATTCATGCGCGAGCTTCTCGGAGCTTGGTTCTATTTTAAGGACGGGGCGTCGGTCGACAAGGTCCGTTTCCCGGCCGACTTTTCGACCGCCAAGATTCAAAATTTACCATCTAAGAGCAACACCATGACCGTTCTCAAGCTTCTTGGACGACTCGGTTACAATATTCCAATCACCTCAATCAGAACAAGACCTCAGGATGATTTGGTGTCTGCAACCATCAGAGTCGAAGACCCCAAATTTGCCGAGTCAGTTTGCACCAGAATAAAAAACGCGGATAAAACTTTTGAAATTCCCTCTGGAATCAAAGCCATGGTTCTCAAAAGTTCAAGTCCAAGTTTTTCAGGTGGGGTGGAACATCAAATCCATGGAAAGAAGGTCCTTTGTTCGTGGCCTAAGTCTCAGAAGGCTCAATTGACTTTCAGCTCGACTTTTGATGAGCGATTCGTTCGCGAGAAGTTCCATAGTGGGACTTACACAGTGGCAGGCTCAGCTGTGTCTTGCGTGCCAAGGGAAGCGGAGTGTGCAGCAGTGGAAGAACCCATTCTCACTTTGTGGGTTCCCCTGTATACTTCGGTCGCACATATCGTCGAGTACATCCCGGAGCCTTTCAAGCCACAAGCCGTGAGCATTGAAAATACTTCGGATGATGCTTACGAGACAGACGAGATGGCTATGATTGAAGCATTGCTCGCCAGCGTCGGATCTCTCGAAATGCGAATGACTCCGAACATTAACCCGACAACAACTCATGAACTGGCGATGGCCCGGTTTGAAAGGGAGGAGGACGCAGAAGAAGCAATTAAAACTCTTGATAACACAGCACTCCCTTTCAATAAAGGTATCAGACTTAACGTAACGCGGGTTTATTCCGTATACTACAAGCTTCGGGGCATTGCTTTTCATGCTCTCGCTGAAGATCTCAAGGTATCTTATGACGAAGAGAAGGGACCGGTACGACTGAAGTTGTTTCCTTTTGAGAACAATCACTCGAACCTAAGGTTGGAGTGCAAATCTCGCGAGGATCTCGCGGAACTGGCCCAAAGATTGGACGTCATATTCGACGGGAAAGCTGTAAAGGAAGAGAATTCGGAAACGCCGTTTTGGAGCCCCATTTTCAACAACAGTACCGCAGCACGCAACATCTTCAGGCCTATCGAGGTCACCTACAAGGTTGCCTTCCAAAGCTTTCCGACAAAAGCCGAGATTCGGGTTTTTGGGGCAGCCCAACATATCGAAACCGCCACGAGGGAGTTATTGCAAAGCTTCAGCCAAACCCCGTCAACTGTGCGTCAGATCTTCCTTGATGAGCTGGGCTTTCAATGGGTCATTCAGGGTGGCTTGAAAGCTCTTGCGAACATCTTAGGGCCAGAAGCAGTGACTCTCAACAAGCTTCTAACACCAGAGAGGCTTGAGGTAGTAGGGCCATATTCGAGTTACGAGTTGGTGACTAAGGCGATATCAGAAAGAAAGGTCCTAGGAAAAAGCATGAAGCTGGACGATTGCTGTTCGGTATGTTGGACGGATCCGGAGAATCCAGTGGCTACAACATGTGGCCATCTCTACTGCTTCGACTGCTTTCAGAGCCTCTGTCAATCTGCAGATACCGCCGCAGATGACAGTGACATCATTTTGCGTTGCCTGGCAAAGAATGGCTCTTGCAGGCATATTTTCAGTTTGGTTGAGCTACAGGAACATTTGCCATCGTCTCAATTCGAACAGCTTCTAGCGATGTCTGCAGCCTCATACATCAACAAACATCCGGAAGACTTTCGTTATTGCCCCTCCGCAGATTGCGGCCGGGTGTACAGGGTTGCCACTCCTGACGATCCGAGGATATTCGAATGTCCAGGATGCAATCAGAAGACATGCACAAGCTGTCATGACTCTCACCCAGACAAGTCTTGCGCGGAGTACAAGTATATCCTATCGGGTGGCGAGGAAGAATTTCAAAAGTGCAAGAAGGAGTTCGGTATTCAAAATTGCCCCAAGTGCCATACGGCCATACAGAAATCGGATGGATGTAATCACATAACGTGCACCCGGTGTAGCACACATATGTGCTGGATTTGTCTTGAAACCTTTGCAACGAGTGGCATGTGTTATAACCACTTGAAACAGGCGCACCAAGGCATTTATGGTGGAGATCCTTTGTACGATCCTTGATCTCGCAAATCGAACGCTGTTGGAATCAGAGTACCTCCGATTCACCTCACTCATCGCGATGATTGATCTGGGTATGTCATCTGCGCTCTTGAGTGGTATATCGCAAGGGCAATCCTCTGTTATTGCAACACTTAATCAGAACACAAGCGAAGAACTTAATTGTTGGAGGAAGGCGTTATAAGGGTAGCACAACTTTAACAGCCTCCCGTATTCACAGACGACCTTCTTCTGCATACATCGAGGTGACTTGGCTAAGAGCCTGCAGCTCGTCTTCGTTGGGAGTTGACTGAGCTGAAGCAATTGCAAAAGGCTGGGGGCAGAACCTGCAACTTCCGAGCTCCCAAAGGCGCAACGAAGGAACCAAGCAGGTCCAACACGTCCGGCGAGGGATTGGAATTAAATTGCGACAGCCTACCTATGTACCGATGTAAGGGTGCGAATTCCTGTTCTTGTGGACTGGCTATTCGCACAAAATCCGAGTCGGAATTTGGGAATGACGCAGTTTCCTTAAAATATTTGTGTAATTATATCTAGCCTGTTGCATCCCGCTCTAGCTTCTAAGAACTTTTATTACCCTCTTAATAGACATTAAAGTCAATTAAGCACTTCTTGGTCGGTGAACAGATTAATGGTGAGCCAGTGAAGAACTCACCATTATATAGCTGTAATATGCAAGACTCTTTTGAAATCGACATGCATTGGGAGTCTCGTTCGTATTCGCGGCCTATGACGACTGTTCGCAAACAAGCTAACAGAAAAATATATTTCTAGACAGCAGGCGGGAGGGATTCTCGTCGAAGTGAGAGAGACGGGACACTGAGGCGAAGGCAAGTTATCGCCGATGGTCCTGCGTTAACTACCACAGCGCTCATTTAGGCGAAAGTCCTGATCAGGCTTATCCACAGCTTCGAACATGGCGGACAGTGAGAAAGACGGCTTAATTAGTGTACAAAATTCACTGAACTGCTTACGCCGAGATCTTGGTTCTTCGGATTTAATGCAGTTTGTTTAAAGGAGACGGGATTTGCGGACTTAAATGCTGAGTTCGGAGACTTTTGTTTTGTCAGGCCAATCAGATCACACGAATCCAAGACATGGACGGAGAGGAATATAGATGTTGCGAAACCGGCCAAACTTCAGCCCGAGGGAGTAGTCACTTTTATCACGGAACTCGACTGTTCTCCCATACCTACCATACATCACCAACTCAATTAATTCCTCTCGGTTGTCAGGTGAGAGAAATGGCCTCGAGCTCATTAGTCGTTGGAGGAACGGGCGGCATTGGTTATGCCATTGCTTGCAGGCTGGCCGCCGCTTCGGCGTCCTCAAATGTCATTATCAGCGGCCGCACTGAGCCTCAGAACCTCCCTCATCCCAACATCAAATTCCGACCTCTGGACGCGTCTTCGATGCGTTCCATCAAGAAGTACACCGACGAATTCAAGTCGGCGCACTCTGATGGACTGGACCTCCTCGTGCTGACCCAGGGCATACTCACAATGGCCGGAAGAAGCGAGACTTCGGAAGGCATCGACCGAAAAATGGCTCTCCACTACTACGGTCGACAGCTGCTCATTCGCGAGCTGGACCCTATCCTGAAAGATAACGCCAAGGTCCTCATCGTTCTCGACAGCATTCGCGGCAGCCCAACCAAGCTGATATGGGATGATTTGGGTCTCAAAAAGAACTACGGCTTGGCGAATGCGGGGAACCACTGCATTTCCATGACCGATGCCATGATCCAGGCATGGGCAAACGAGCAAAAGGGCACGAGACGTCATTTCATCCATGCCTATCCAGGTCTTGTGCAAACAAACATTTTCCACACCCTGCCTTGGTACCTGAGAGCTGGGACCCGGGCTCTGACTAGCGTGATGGGCGTCCCGGCCGACGCTTGTGCGGAGAAACTCCTCATCGGCGCAAACGAGGTTCCTGCTGCGGCAGAAAAAGAGGGCAAATTCTGGTCTTGTATTGATCAAGGGGGTAAGGCTGTGGGATCAAAGGCTATCTGGAGCGAGGAGGACCTCAGGCGGGTTAAGGAGCATACCTGGAGAACCATTGACGGAGCTCTGTCTGGGTCTGATGTTCAAACCTAGTTTTTTTGCAGGTTTAATGCTAAATCGATGCTTGAAAATGGGCCGTTGTCATTGTGGATTCGTCAGACTGGTTCCATGCGTGTCAGCGGGTCGCTCCGGCGTAAGCGATCGTGAGAGGGCGGCCTGAGAATTGGCGGTGAAGTGACTTTCCCCAGTATGTATCCATGGATATACCAATGATAGCTGCGTTTCACCGACTTGCCCCTGCGTCTCGCATGATCTGTCGTGATGGTAGTCATCTTCTAGGTGGAATACCATACCCACAGTGCACGCTGGCCTTGGGCACACAAACATCCGGCAGCTTTTGCCCAAGCTCGATCAAAAACACCTCGCACGCGACAACGAAGGGGGTCAGCGCGACGTCGTCAATCACGATAATTCCACCAAGAAAAACAAAACCGTCGTCGCACGTCGCAACCAGCCACCGCGAGAACAAAAAAAAAAATACAATAATGACGAACGTCGGAAACGGATCAAGTCTCCACTTGAGGGCCCTGAAAACCGTGGTCCCAAGCGAATACGCCTCCTCGTCTAGGGTACGGCAATGGCTTCTCCAGCACCTCAAAAACCGCAACATCAACCTTGTAAACGGGCCTGAAGCATTCGTTTGTTTGTGGAATGGCGCCGAGTTGCATTCACTGCACCCCAATCACATCTTTGGGTCCCTCATCTCGCAAGGGATCGAGCCTCAGACTGCACATCATGTCGTGGGAGATGTCATGGAATGTTTAGAGGTACAACAAAATCACACCGAGTCCGCTCATTATAATGAGTTCCTTGCTGACATTTAATGAAGGATTATCGAACCAGGCGCGCGGCCTGCGTCGCTTCGGGTCAGGTATGGTTTCCGGACCCAGAACCGGAACCAGAGCCAGAGACACGACCAAAAAGACGTCCTGAGCCAGACCACCGCCAACTCGCTATTGATGAAGACGTGGAAGCCTTTGCAGGGGAAACGGAAGAATCTAACGAGAGCTGGTATTCCTCATTAACGGCCGCTTCAAGTGGTGCCATCGCTGCAGGTGTTTCTCTTGCCGCGGGACTTGGCCTGGTAGCGTGGTACATGATCAACTCACAAGATCAAGACGAAGAAGAAAAGTAGTATTCTATACAAACTCGTTCATAAGTCTATGGAAATCAGCTGGACTGATTAGGACTGGTTTATTTTGCATGTCAGCATGAAGCGTTGGTGTTAGGTTTACTTAGACTATGTAGGATGGATACGGCTCGCTGCGATTCAGCCTCCGGGGTGGCCGGCGAGTTTACTCAACTGATCGAAAGATTCCATCCATGCCTGACGCCCCATTAAATCTATTTTAGTAAAGTCCGCCGTCGCAGTTGAGATATGCATGCATGAAGGATGCTCCCGAGGAGCCGGCCCCAATCCGGCGAATCCACCAATTCGACGACCGGTCGACAGGTAAGAACAGGCACCTTCGCCCTGAGGGAGATGCCCTCCACACCGACAGAGCTATTGATCTCCTGGTTTAATAATTCGAGATAAATGATGTTCTTTCCACGATAGTTGAGAATTCCCTCGGGGACTGGAAGTGCGGTTTTAGGCCCCATGAGTCCGTTAAACTTTCCAAACTGCCAGCCAGTGACAAGAAGTTACGAATTGATACCGTCTTCGTGAAAAGTACATCAATGGGGACATCCCAGCCAACTTGAATGTCCAGGTCAAACTCGGTCGTGAGAATGTTGTTGCGCGAGGATCGCTGGAGCCCGAACATATTCCCTCCCTTTTGTACGCCGATTTCCGCGACGTATGAAGGCATCGGCTGAAAGTCCATGATAGTTCTCAAGTCGTGCGGTCCAATGGTGGCGTTCAAGGTTGCGACGAGGCCTGCGTGCTGCTCGATGCAATAGCGCAAAACCCGCGGGTCGTTGGCAATCATGGACGCTCCTGCTCCAACATTCCTAACGCTCAAACAATCTTATTGAGAGCTACAACATTCATTCACTCTATGCCATTGAATACCTGTTTAAGTTTGGCCGTTCTCTATTGAGTAAACCATCGAACTAACTGCCAAAGCAAACCGCGACTTTGGGCAACATCCTTTAGCCGGAAATCGCGAGGCGAAGGCCAATAATCGATTGCAATTCAGTGGTTTTAGCTTATCGAATGACAAACCAAACTCCATTTACCCATGTTTCCATTTTCTTTCCTCGTTTCCCTTTTTTTTCCTCTTCCGATTGATGAAAATACCATCATCATCATTCATTACTCTTTCTTCGTCCTTGCGCGCCATGTTCGTGGCGAACTGGAGACTCTCTGGCTCTCTGGTGGATTGACGGCTTGCTCCAAATGTTGCCTCGCTAGCTGCAGTCGTGCTAGAACCGAGTCAAACACAGAATTGTCCTCCGCATTAGTCACTGTATCGGGCGAGGATTCCACCAAAGTTCCGTAGCAGCCGTAGAGTGCAATGGATGCCTCTTTAGCTCGTTGACGCATCTTCCTGCGTCTTTCCAATGGATTCCGCCACGCCAGCATCGCCCTTGAGTCGTTTGCATCTGCAGGTGGCAAGTTGTAATTTGCTCCGTGCGTCTGCCCTAGAGTGTACTCCAATTCTGCCCGTTCGGAGTGAATCTGCATAATGATTGAGTCGAAGAGCTGCGCAGCTCCAGGTATGTTATTCCGCTCAACCTCGGATAGTTGTCGCAAATCTCGAATGATGGTGTCTAGCCGGTTCAAACGCTCCTGCAGAAATGGCTTCCATCCCTCCGGTCCCTCGAAATCGGGACTCAGAGCGGACTAGGGTTTGGATATCTGTCAACAAAATTGTTGAACCTCGGCGTGAGAACAGTTTTGTCCATCGAAGGCTTACCGGTGGCGCTGCTTCGAACTCTGGCGAATCGAAGGTGTCGAATTCTCTCGGCTGCCCGGCCAGTTTCCTCTCCCGTGTCGCTGGCTCCGTGTCGATGTCATAAAAGCGAAAATCCATTTCCTCCGTCTCCTCCGTCCCCTCCGTCATCTCAGCATCCGCCGCATCGCCGTGGGTGGATCCAAGCTCACCCGGCGCCGGCGCCGGCGATTCCGAGTGCTCCGGGCGCGGGCGCTTTGGGGCCGATGTCGCGTCCGACGAGGAAGCGAAAGAAAACATTACGAAAGGTGATGGAGCGCAATTGAATGGGCAGGTTTTGGCGACTTTTCCTGGCTTGTATCCTGCTGCAGCGGAGTTTCCGTTCGTCTCAATGTCGCGATGCCCGGAGATTCCCCCCCCTCATTTTTTTTGCCAGCCCCTTTTGTTGAACCCCTTCATGTACGATGCACTGTATACTTGCGTGATTCGACGTTTGATTGGTCTGTCGATGCAAAATCTGAGTCTCCTGCTTCAAGGACCCGCTTTTACCGCGTTGGGATTGCCGCAGCACTGTTGTCCCGTTAATGGTTTAGCTTCATAGTGAGAGCTTCGAAGCTGTGAGGGAATGGATGATGAGCATTACCGCAAATCTTGGCTGAGACATACATCTCCCACTGACATGGAAAAACAGCGCTGCCTGCACACGTCGCCAAAAGTAAGTTCCAGCAAGAAGATGCAAGAAGTTGCTGTTATTCTCCTCGCAGGGTCATCCGTCATGTTTTCCGTTCGAAATTCCTATTGGATTTCTCAACGCTACGTTGACCTTCGATATTGATGACTTTCGGCTGACAACAACTCTCCATCTCAGTCATCAACTTTGTTCCATCCGCGCAATTTGACGGATTATATCCCTTGAGTGACATTTCCCTCCAGAGAATCCGTGCAAGCCCATCAGCTAGCGACCGGTAATCGAGCGATCCCGCCTTGACAACAACACAACCAGAAGAAAGCGCAAACGACAAAAAAAAAAAAAGATGCTGATCTTCGGGAGGTTAGCCAATGTGCGGGTACGCATCAGATACTTCTCATATGATTATTCCAACTCTGAAAGAAACTTGGTTCTTGTCCGCCACTGCAAGCCCCGCGATGGCATCCTCGTCTTCCCAGCTCATTCCCGTGTGCCCAAACCCCACGGCACAGGGGCCAAGCGGCGGCCGCCCGAGGCCCGGCCTATCGGCCCCACAACTCGGGATTCCGAGAGTTCATGGCGGCGCGCTCCCTCTAGCTCTAGTTCGACACTAACTGTGTGGTGAGACAACGTCATCAAGCCACTGGGTGTCTTTGCTTTCGGCACTCGGCCAATCGAGCACCTTTGTTGTCTCGGCCAGCTCATTTCGCGCTTATCTCGCTGTTAAAACAAAGTCCACTCTATCTAATATTATCCGTCGCGCTGCTTCGGGTTGTTTGCTTACCCCCGGCTACGACTGGAGGAAAAAAAGAAAAGAAAAACACAGACCCATCTTCCTTTCTTCACTATTTCCTTGCCGCCGCCCTCAGACACGCTCTATCGTGAACCTGCTCATCCGTGGACTGCAATCGCACCTCATACGATCATAACAATGGCGGAAGACAAAGAACTTCAACCTCCAGCACCTCCTCTCAGCGATGGCGAAGCCGAAGCAGTCAAGAGCCCTTCCAGCCCTCCGGCATTCGACAAGTCGTTCCCGGAGGGTGGTGCCAAGGCTTGGCTTACTGTCTCAGGCGCCTCCGCCTGTCTTTTCGTTTCCTTCGGGTGGGTGAACTGTGTTGGTATCTTTCAGGATTATTACCAGGAAAACCAATTGCGCGACTACACCCCCTCTGAGATTGCGTGGATTCCCTCTCTGCAAAGTAAGTCTCATGTCATCAAGTTCGCCACCCGAATTTCATCAAAACACCGACGCTAATCGCAATAACCAGTTTTTTTCATGATTTTTAGCGGCTTGTTCATTGGCAAAGTGATTGACGACTATGGTCCCGCCGTCCCTCTCGCCGTTGGGACCGTTTTCCACGTCTTCGGCTTGATGATGGTCAGCATATCAAAGACATATTATCAGATCCTACTCAGCCAAGCTATTTGCTCGGCCATCGGCGCATCTATGGTCTTCTACCCAGCTTTCACCTGCGTCAGTCACCAAATACATTCACGACCATCCACGTAGATAACGTGAGCTAACGTGGTCATTTGTCAGGTCACAACCTGGTTCTTCAAGAAACGTGGCGCTGCAATTGGGCTCACGGTCTGCGGATCATCTATTGGGGGCGTCATTTTTCCCATCATGTTGATCCATCTCATCCCGCAGATCGGCTTTGGCTGGTCAATGAGAGTCTGTGCCTTCTTGATTCTGGCTTTGCTGATCTGGGCAAACCTCACGGTCCGTTCACGCATTCCGCCTACCAAGCGCCCTTTTCGCGTCACGGCTTTTGTTCGGCCTTTCCGGGAGCTGCCATTCGCGTTGCTCACTGCGGCGGTTTACTTCTTCTACTGTAGGTCCATCGGAATAACCAAGACAGCATCTTTCATTGGGTATACTAATACAAGTAGGGGGCATGTTTATCCCAATCACTTTCATTGTGGTCGAGGCTCGCGCGGGTGGCATGTCAGAGGGCTTGTCTCAGTATCTTGTTCCGATTCTGAACGGTGCCAGGTAGGCCCTTCCAATTTCATACGCTGATATTGATTCTTTTACCCTGAAAACGAAATTAATCTTTCGCGTGTAGCATCATTGGACGTACAGTACCCAACGCCTTAGCCGACAAGGTCGGCCACTTCAACATGATGATAGCAATGAGCTTCCTGACCATGATCTTGATTTTGGCCATGTGGCTTCCTGCTACCGGGAACGCGGCGGACATAACTTTTGCCGCCCTGTTCGGAGTGGCTTCCGGAGCTGGAATTGGACTGACGCCAGTACTTGTGGCGCACATTTCACCTATCCAAGATATCGGAATCCGCACTGGCGCTGCGTACGCCGTGGCTTCTATTGCTGTGCTCACTGGCTCCCCGATCGGCGGTGCTATTATCAGCAGTAGCCAGGGATCTTTCCAAAACACCAAGATCTTTGGTGGAGTATGTTGTGCTGTCGGCGTACTGTTGTTCGTCGCTGCCAGAGTTGCATTGGTTGGCTGGAAACCTCAAAAGGTTTGATTTATCAATACGTAAAGCCTCATGTAAAACAGGTTGATACACTCAAAAAGTTAATAGATATTCCAGATGGCACATAATCAAAGGAATCAGGAGACGACCTTTAAAAACGTCTTTTAGATACCTATACTCTTCATCAACCTAGCACATTCTTACAAGTTCAATAGACATAGCACATTCTATAACAAGTCCACTGGTTTGGAGCGCTCAGCTCTTAGAATGTGTGCGTGAGGTGGAAGGCCTATGGCCATGAATCAGAGCAATGCACCCACGGTAGCAAAGTCTTCGTTTCCAGCTTCAAGCTGAATTGATTCATACTACAGCCTATATGAACCAGTCCCTTTTCTAAAACTTCAAGTTTTATATGCTGGAGCGCCTCAGAAGGCAACGAGAGATCAAGACGATGCGGTGCGACTGGGCCAGCTGGCCATCGGCATGAAAGGCCACGATTGAATAGTTTCAAATGGGGAAGACGTAACAACACGTACGCTTGGGTTCGATAACAATCATAACTCAGTTAATTCGATAGGATGGCTTGGTCGTTAACCGCACCGTACGAAACAGTGGTATGTATCGGAATTTACCGGCTACAGCTCTTTTCCTCTCGGCATTTCGCCCGCATTTTCCTGCAACTTGTCGCCACCAGTGAACTCAAACACTATCGCAAGAAAATTAGCACGAAACTCCACAACCACCTCGCAAGGAAGAGGGACTTACAATCGACAGGGGCGGTAGAGAACTGGCGCGCCGGCGTCTTCTTCTGGAACAAGTAGTCCAGCTCCGCAAACGTGCGGTTCTTCGTCTCGGGCAGGAAGAAGAAGATCCAAACAGCCCAGATGAGACACAGGCCAAAGTACAGCATACCGGCCTTCGCGCCCCAGTTCCACGCGTCGCCCGTGGAGTTCAGCATGCGCGGGTTGAGCTGCTGCACCGCGATCTGGCCGCAGACGTAGATGCCGCGACCGATGACAATCGTCTGGGCGCGGACACGGCTGGAAGACGTCTCCGCCACAATGACATAGCAGGTAGGGCCCAGCGACGTCTTGAACGTCAGGTTGACAATGATCAAGACGACGGCCACCGCCAAGGCCACGTTCGTCGCTCCGGGGACGAAGCCCAGGATTCCAATGATCAACATGGCCAGCCCGATGATGGAAGAGCCAAAGAAGTAAAACATGCGGCGACCGATCTTGCCCATCATGAAGATGGCGATTCCCGTGCCGACGATGTTGACTGACTGGATGGCCATGCTGTAGTTGAAGGCCTGGACTTCGGGCATACCCGCAGACTGGAGGAAGACGGTGGCGTAAGTGCAGATGGACTGGCCGTTGAGAATCTGAATGATCCACGCCATGCACACGATGCCGGTGCGACGCAGGTTCGTGCCCCGGAAACAGTCGCGGTAGCTTGCGCTCTCGGCTTCAATCTTCTCCATTTCGTTGGTGTGCCTCATCAGTGCCAGCGTCTGTGCCATGGTCTCCTCGGTGTAGTGGTTCTTGCGGGCAAGCCGACGCAGAGACTTCTCGGCTTCTTCGAGTTTGCCACGGCGAACGAGATACCAAGGACTCTCCGGAGCAAGGAAACCGACGACGAGCAGGGGCAAGATCCACACCCACTGCAGGGCATAAGGAATGCGCCATCCCAGATCGCCAGGAAGATCCAGAGAGCCGCGCAGGACACCGGCGGCCAAGAACGAACCGGCGCCCCAGCACATGGACACCCAAGCTGTAAGGTATCCACGCAAAGCAGCTGGGCAAATTTCAGCGGCGTAAGCGGTGGTGAGTGTTTGGAAAATCCCCCAGGGAATACCGCAGAGGATGTTGGCTGCAAACAACATCTGCACGTTGACGGCGAAAAAGAGGGTAAAGATGGTACATCCCATCAGGGCCATTGCTGCCATGTAAACTCTGCGGGAACCGAAGCGAGACTGCAGCCAGCCGTTCAACAACAAGCCGACGATACTGCCCAGATTGTTGCCGTTGCCAATAGCCGCCTGCCATGAGGAGGAAATGTGCTGTTCGCCGTTCTGATCTGGCCAGCCGAATTTGTTCAGGTAGGCGGAATGTCCAAAGAAGTTGTTGATGAGGCCGACGTCCATGCCCTCCATCACCAAAGCCAAACTCAAAAGCGAGCTATAGACTATTGCTGGCCAGTACTTGGAGAAGAGCTCTTTCCGGGAGAGCTTAGACTCTTCGTCGCTGGCAGCTGCGGCAGCTTCGATAAGCGCGACATCGGGAGTGTATGCGCCGTATTCGTTATGGTCGAAGGAGGCCGATCTGGCTTTGGCCATGGTCGTGGGTTGGACTGTTTCGGCGTCCTTCATTGTGTCGGTTGAAGTTGCCAGCGCTTTGTCGAATATTTACAACGAGAAACAACACAAAAAGCGACACGGGAAAGAGAGTGAGACAGATTGGAAAACCGGGGGAGAACATGGGATGTAATAAACGCTGCAGCGCGAATTTGTGTTCCCAACAGTCTGGTTTGTCTTGTTCGCCAAGTTGCCAACCATGTGCCAAGTTGCGTCCACGAATCAGCTGCCAACCTTCCTCTGCGAGATTCGCCCAATCTGGTCCCGAACTTCGACTTTGTAGACCCCGCATTCCCCGTGGGGGCCATGTATTCTCTCGTTTCCCCATGGGGTTGGCAAACAAGTCGTTCCTCACTCTCCAAGTTGCAACCCCATACGGATACTTCCACTTCGGATTGTTCAAAACGCCACAGAGAGATGACAGTGGTCTAGAATTCGGTGTTCGTGACAGAAGATCCCGAGTCACAACAATCGGAGCCAATCGCGGCGGGGCCAAGAAAGACTATCGAAAACCCAGACTTTTCCTTCCACACTGCGCCATTCTTGGCGCAATTCCCCAAGAACAGCCAAGGACGTGAACTCAAGGCACCTTCTTCAGGCTTTAGTTCCAAGACCGTTTTGTTCCCCAGTTCGCATTGGCGCCCAGGCACGGTCTTCCAATGGGAGAGGTTGTAGTGCAATGTTTGCGCCGACTCTTTGGTTGTTCACAGAACCACCAACTCTTGGCAACCGTTCCCTCAACTGAGGTCGGTTAAGATGCCTAGACGATCCAAGTCAGCAGTCGGACGAATAACCCGAGCTTGCATTTCGTTTCACGCGTCACTTGACCACCCGTTCGGCCATCTTCTTCCCATGCCCCGAAAACCCAAGATTTCCAGACGAGTTGACATACTATTATCCACCACTGAGCCAGTTGATATTGACACCAAACTCTTTCGGCCGAAAGCGGGGTTTCCCGGATGTCTCCGCGGCCAATCCGTATTAGAGACCCAACAAACATTAGAAGATCAAATTGGTGCTTCCTTCATACACCTTGTGATTTCACCTACGTCGCCTCATCAGTTCATCCTAAAGCGCGCAGGCTCATACACCGTCCGCGTCAGTTTATCGTCATAGAGGGACGTCCACAGCATGATACAGATGTTGGCTTCCTTACAAAATTGACTCATACCTCGAGCTCCTCATCGCTCTAGCACTGCATGCTGATGCGCCTAGTCCAGGTGTTCTTCTCGTCTACAAACTATATGCGCGCAAAGGAAGTTACCCACGTAAAGATGGCATCACTGCCGGGGATCTTGCCGCTTTGAGCGAGGTCGTTGATGGCCTTCACTGTCATTTCGATACAGGTTGTTGCATTCGAAGCGATGAATCGGGAAGAGATCAAAGTGAGTTGAGTTAACTCAAGGCATCATCTACGGCTTTGAGAATTGTGATTCGACAGAGGACTATACATAGACATTGATCAGTTCATGCATCACCTAAAAGGAGCAATCCTACCGCCGCGGTTGACGTAGTCCTTGCTGTACTCCTACCTTTCCGACACAAATAAGCCGAATCATGTTGATTTCTTCCTGGATGTGAAGAGCGCGCGCTCAGCTATAAGGATAATTTCACCTAGAACTTTTCAAACTCTCGAGCGTCCTTTTTCGCAACTTGGTTGCCAATGCAATTCAAGTATAGGTTTGGCGTGTCCAAAGTGTTGATGCCGCGGTCGTCGCCACTTTTAAAATCTCGAACGATTCCATGTCCTCCCCTTCAAACGTCAGAACCCCACAACAAGAAGCCGAGCAATATGCCGCCAAGGATCAGAAGCCAGATTATGGAGCCCGAAGCGCCCATGTCTAACCCTAACTCTTTTGCAGAGAGGCGGGGCGAATGGTAACGGCCTTGCTGAGTGTATACAACGGGACGGATGTTTCGGGATTTGTCGTGGTGTTGGACAACTATACTCGTGAACGAATGAGATGCATTTTGTAGTCAATACTGCCGCCGGTACGGGGTCTCACTACAGTGAGATACATCCTGAAATCATCCTTTCAGTCTCTCATCTAGCTGGAAACAGGCCTTCACAAAACGGCCTCGCAGTATCTCACAGCAAACGAGGCTGGGAGGATCGGTCGTCAAAAAATCAGTAACTTCGTATACCGTAAACATTTAAACTCAAAGCGAAGTCACCGTGGCTATCTCGATTCAGCTTCGACGATGAGGATTTGCTGCCAATGATATATATTCAGGGCTGACCAGGATTATGGTTCGAGTGACGGCAGACCACTGCCTTCTGTTGAGTCACCCTGCTGACTTTCTTTCCCTGCCAAACGTCCTCGAGAGTATGTACACTTAACAAACACCTTAGAACAACTCGTACCTTTGTCACGAGTATCTCAAGGGGATCTGCAGACGTTTGAGTTTCTGGGTGTTCTGGATTCCGGGCCTCTAGGCAGATTAGCGCCGTGAAGGCCCAAAGTTTGCAGACTCCGGACCGCGAGCTTGATTCCGGCCTTCACACGACTGAGCCGGTCTCGACGACCATCCCGGGCCACGTTCCGACAGGCTGTCCCCAAAGGACGCAGTCACGGGAGTTGCTGCAGGGTGTGCAACACATTTGCGGGGAGATCGAGACAGCGTGGAATGGTCAGTCATGCCCTATTAAGCCAACGATCCTACGCATCCGCTGACAAAATCTTCAAACATGTCTAGCTCGCAGAAGGGCGCAAGTTCGCGGGTTTGTCGGATAACAGCTCATATCTGTTTGAGTTGTCAATCACCCCAGGATTTGATAGAAGATGCAAGTTCTTTTTAGATGAAATGAGAAACTCTTATTGACTTGAATGTCGATCAGCATCCTGAGGGAGTGTTTCATATTCTTACAGGGCTTTACTCGCTGTCATGAAAACGAATTTGTAGAGACAACTGCGGAGGGCGGAAACGTCCAGTGCCAATCAATATTGCTATACCGGAGCCTGGGAAGATCTGGGATTGGCAAGCAAGGCGAGCGTCAGCAAATCGTAACTTCCACCAGAGACGAGGCACAGAGCCGTGGACCAGACGACTATTAGCGGACTCGTACCTCAAGAACGTCCTTATACATTGCATTCCGAGTCTACAGATGAAATGGACGATCTGAAATGGAGAACATCTATTTCAGAACTATCCACACTCTGCAATGTAAGAAACGGAAAGTAGTGGTGTTTCAAGGTTTCTCACACGAGCACAGTGACAAAGAACTACGAGTATGCATGTTGAGGATGCTGCGCGGCCATTTTATCTCTAGCCGTGAGGGGCGTTGCTTGCGAGTTGGGCAAAGCCCAGCGCGTCTACCTACCGCGATGTGGCTATTGGAGGCTCGCAGGGGATTTCACTAAGGATGTTACTGCACAACTGGGAACACGTTGTCTTTCTTTTGTATGTTTAGGAGCGCGTCTCCTGACCAAAGGCTAGGAGCCAAAGTAGCTGGGGGTCATCGTGTGGACGCCGAAATCCCGTGTGACATGAGACCGGTCGTGGGTAGGCTGCGAAAGTAGCTCTATAATGATGGATACATTTTGCAACTTAGAAAAATGTCCGTAGGCGTCTCTCTAGTCTACGTTATCGACTGCTGTCCTCTTATACTTCTAAGAGATCGTCGTGTATCCCTCTATCTATGCGATATAGCCACCATTATTCCTGGGCTCATTTATCCCGGCATGCAACGCTATGATTATCCTTGATATTTTCAACACAAATAGCAAAAGGGCTTATTCTCTTCGTGAGAAGAACAATGGGACGTCTTCAGGTGTTGCGATGATCCATCACGGCTCAGCCTCGCCATCCGTTCCGTCTTCTTCGCCGATCCAGTCGCCACTTTCGAGACCGCGGTTGCGGATTGCTAGAGAGCACACCCAGCCGAGCAGGGCAATACCTCCGAAAATACCCCAGGCCAGAGCTTCGCCTTTGGGGTGAACGCGTGTAGACAAGGTGAATAGAGCGCCGGACACGAATGGCCCGAAACTGCGGCCAGCGGCCGACAATGTCTGGGCGATGCCGTTCAGGGTGCCGAGTGTCGCGTGATTTGGCGCGCAGTTGGTAATCTACGCGTCTGTCAGTACAAACCCACAGCATTGAGAAGGGGGGAGGGAGGGGAGCGTTACCAATAACATCACGCTTGACAGACCACCCACGGCGCAGATGTTCTTAATGATCAAGATGGCACCTAACTCGATGTACAGCCACGTGGAGCCAGTGCCGACTCCGAAGTAGGGCTCGTCCTCCAGGTAGCCAATCCACGGCATCAAAGCCATGCTGACGGCAAGCCCTAGTAGGGCGATACGATAACTGCCCAGGTTTCCTAGCCGCACCTTGACAGGCTGAAAAATGAAGGCCTGGAACACAATGGTGGCCACACCCGCTGCGCTCAAGCTGAGACCGATCTTGCTTGGGGGCAGACCTCGGCCCGTCGGGGGCTCCGCATCGGCGAAGATGGGGTACAAGCTGTTGTAGGAGATGTTGGAAAGTTGGAAGACCAGATAGGTCAGCAACACCAGGATCGTGTTGCGGTTCAGAATCTCACGCCAAGTCGCAGGGTCACTTGGAGACTTCGCATAGTCTCCAGCCTCTGATCCCTCTTCGGATGCCGGACTGAGTAGTTCCTGGTCATCGGTTGCCTCTTCCTCATCATCTTCATCGTCCGCCGTACTCGCCGCAACCTGCGAACCCTGTCTAGGCCAACGTGCGGCCCAGGAATTCCTCTTTGGCTGTGTTTGTTTCTGGACCCATGACCAAGCGTTCCGAGCCCACGAGGGGATCCAGGCGGCGTGGTCCGGGTCTAGGCTCTCGAGCGTCTCTTCGAACCATATTCCAACAATGACAACGCTAATAAAGAGCAGCGTCGCGCTGAGCAAATTCGGCGCGAGGTAGGGATATTTCTTCCCGAGGCTGCCGACCAACAAACCGCCCAGGCCCGGTCCCGTAATACCACCCAGGGAGTAGATGACAGGTAACCAGGTGAAGGCCCTGCTCTGGTTCGAGCGATCCGTCACCTCGCCCAGCACGGTCGGAACAACGGCAGCATTGCCGTTCAAAAAGCCCATAAAAACGTGGACCATCAAGATCTGCCAATACGTCTGGCAGAAACCGAATGCAACAAAGCAGCACATCAGGAGAAAGGTGCCCACGACCATGACCGGCTTCCTGCCAATGACATCGGACAGGTATCCCCAAAACAAGTTCGTTGACAGCTGCGCAAGTGCGAAAGCCGAAGCCAGAATACCCACGTATAGACCCGTCTGAGATTCCGGTATGTCGGAAAAGGACTCGACCATCTGCGGCAAATATGGCCCTATGGAGTTGAGTGCCGTCTGCTCGCTGAGAGAGAGGAAGGCAAGCAGAGCAAGCTGCCGCACTGGCAAGGGAGTCTGTTCGTGTGCATCGTCGGATGCATTGGAGCTCGTATCGGATTGGTCGAAAAAGCCGGCGGAAGACTGCTCGCGGGGAGTCTTTGGCGGTGGTGTCGGGAAAGTGTGATATCGATGAGTCGACTGGCGGCGCATGGTAGACTGTCGTCGGCTGGACTCGATACTCCCCAGGGTGGGAATGGGAGCGCCTGCGTGGAATGAGCCCGACGAGGCTGTGCGGGAGGCGGCAGCAACGCCGGCGAGACTGGGGTGGACCATTTTGAGAGCAGATTAGGCACGGCGCGGGCGTCTTGGCTTGGGGTTAAGAGGCCGCGCAGACACGACCTGGACCTGGGTTGTTGGACTGGCGGTGACGTCGACGAAGAGGCACACGGTCGTCGTCGGTGGTAATTTGTCGGAGATGGGTATCGGGTCGGTGAGAGGTCCTGTTCGGGTGTAGCTGCTGGGCCGCGCTCGCGCTACCCCGCTGCCAGGGTCTCACGGTGATGGAATGCAGAATCGCAGCCTCAAGCGCATGGCTTCAAAGGGTCTGGGGAGCGTGAAGTATTAATGGGCAGAGCAGTGCGATCGCTAAAAGGCAGCGTGAGGAAGTCGACGGTGCATCCCAGAGGAGGAGAGAGCGGGCGTGTCGCGAGGGTGGTGGTGGTGGTGGTTGAAGATCGAGCGCGAAATGGGCAAACGGGAATTAGCGTCGGCTGGATGCGACGTAAGTGTACCAATGGAATGGTACAAGGTACTTGTGGTCGAGGCACAGACCAGGGTGACCTCATTTCTCACTGGTTTTATTCTCGCTTACCTCACCTTCGACCCTAAAAGAGAGTACGTATCCCGGAGATGTGCTCCGTGCACTACCTACCTAAGGTACCTGGGAAAGGTACCTGATGGTAGTAGCTGAAAATGCTGGTGGCCGGCGGGAAGTCTCTGTTAAGCTTCCCGCTGTTGACAGAAGCTTGAGTACTAACAG
This sequence comes from Colletotrichum neosansevieriae, assembly GCA_036785495.1. Lineage (NCBI taxonomy): Eukaryota > Fungi > Ascomycota > Sordariomycetes > Glomerellales > Glomerellaceae > Colletotrichum > Colletotrichum neosansevieriae. The sequence goes on along the minus strand of JAVHLV010000284.1, from coordinate 12,859 downwards.
CCAATGCCTCGACCCCGATCACGCGCATATGATGACGTCCGCCCCTAAAATATCAACGCAATGCCATTGGCCAACCCCATCTGATCTCTGATCTGGCACTCGTCCGAGATTCTCCAAAGGGCACCGATTCAATTCTTCGCTGTCCAACCCCCCGCCCCGGCAACCGGTCGACCTCGTACCTTAGACCTTGAGTGTCCCATTCATAAGGACAGCCCTGTGACCAGAACTTGTTGGCACAGCCGCCATCTCTAATAGCGCTCTGATGGCGTCGTTTACCCATACGAAGAGAAACCCAGACTTGGCACTCGAAATCTCCGAAACTGGGCCCTATGCAGGGTCCCTGGGATTCTCGTACGAGGTGCGCGCTGGCTACCTTAGTCAAGGTCTTGACGCTCGAGGGGTTTGGCGGTTTAGAAAACATGGACCATTGGAAATGGTCAGATGTAGCCGCTGGGCGTTCGATCGGGCGTCAGCGACAAGCTTCGACCGACTTGTTCGTACCCCATCCGCCCGATGGCAGTGGGACTCGTAAATGGAAGATGGCGTAAGGTCGATTCAAGCTCACACACGGGGCCTGGGGGGACCAACTCGGCTTTAAATGTGTTCCGGGGTAAGACTCGCAACCTCAGCTATCTCTCGCTGAGGGCGACGCGAATCCCCAACGAGGATACTTTACTTGATTGATTCATTTCGCATACTTGGACAACAGTAAAGACGGACGTCAGAGAATTCGCGCGTCACGCTCAAGTGAAAATAGGAACCACATGGCCGCGCAAGAACGCTGCGGTATCGGCCTACAATGGACCGGAACCTCGTGCTGTCTTCCCAGCATCAACGAGAGCCATCCTGCCCCAACCCCCCACGACCAAAGAGTCTCAGTCCGCCATGTGAAGCTGGCGGCAAGTTGTGCGGTTCTGCCGAGCCACAAATCTGCAGTCAGTGTGGCTCGCCGAACGCTGCGATCAAGCAGCCAGGATCATCTTCTAGGCACTCTGGGGCGCCCAACCAGGGCCCTGGAACGGCGACTGCTGCCATGTCTGGCTGAAGAGGTACGAAATAAGGAGACTCGTATTGTTATGCGCAAGGCGTACGCTACAATACCCATCTTAGTCGCAAACTTCCCAGACAAGCCGGAGCTCCGTCTCCACGATCCACCATTCTCTCCGTCGTCTTTGCCCGGCGAACCCGGCCCGGACCTCTCCCCAAAACCCAATACGTGACACGTTCAATTCATTTGATTTCTCATTTCACTATGGTATCATAACATCAATAATAGATACGCAGGAACTCCACCAGCGCCATCATGGCCATGGCTTGGCCGTACGGCATACTAGTCCGCGGGATGTCTTTGTAATGCTGCAAATCGTGGCCCATGCCCGTGCCGAACGACGTGTTGAGCAGCTCGCCCTCGGGGCTGATATTCTCCAACACGGCCTTGACCGCCTTAACCGCCGTCTCCTCGTACTCCTTTTCAATATACTTCATCCGCTGTCCCTTGAGAATACCGTAAGCGAAGCCTGCCGTGGCGCTCGCCTCGACGTACGAGCCCTCCGCCTCGGGCACGTCCAGCAGCGTCCGCCACAGCCCGTTGTCCGCCTGCAGCGGCACGAGGGCGTTGACCTGCGCGTCGAGCGTGTTGACGAGGTGCGCCCTGAGGGCGTCGTCGCGCGAGAGGTTGAGCAGCTCGATGAACTCGGGGATGACGATCGTCACCCAGCTGTTTCCGCGGGCCCATCGCGCGCGCGCAAAGTTGTGGCCGCCCTCGTGGAAGGTCCAGCCGTGGAAGAAGAGTCCCGTCGGCGCGTCGAACAGGTACTGCAGGTGGATGAGGAACTGCTTCTTGGCCTCCTCGACGTAGTGCGGGCGGTTGAGCACCAGACCGATCTTGGCCAGCGGCATCACCGTCATCATGAGGGTGTCGTCCCAGAGCTGCTGGTCGTTGACCTCAAGGTAGGTGATGTGCTGCATGCCGCCGTACTTTGTGCGGGGCAGGTCGTGGTAGGCCCACTCGGCCCAGCTCTCCAGCCAGGGGCGGTACGTCGGGTTCCCAGTCTTCTCGTAGACGTAGGCGAGAGTGAGGAAGACGGCCATGGTGTTGATGTTCTTGCCCTTGTGGCCCTCCTCGAAGCGGTTCCGGAACCAGTCCTCGATGGTCTTGAGGCACTCCTCGTCGCCCGTCAACTCGTAGTACTTCCAGATTCCGTACAGGCCGATGCCATGAGTCCATTCCCAATCTTGCCAGCCCTTGGTGTCGATGATGCGGCCATCGGCAAGGGTCATCAAGAACTCGCCCGTTGTGTCCTTGATGTTGACAAGCTCATGAATGAGCTGCTTGACTTGCTTGTGGACATCGGCCGACTTGACGCCGTGGAGTTCGGCGGGCATTTTGACGGTTGATTCGAAATATATGATTAAAGGTGGAAACGTGAAATAGAAGGCTCTTTGTTTCTGTTAGTTCCTGAGTTTTTGACACATTCATGAGCGGGGTAGTTGCCCCGCGATCGGGTCAGACCCAGGTCGGACCGTTGAGATTGGCAGAGTGACAATGACTTACTTCTGCTGAGAGTTGAAGCAGATCCAAGGTGCTGTTTCGAAGCTTTTCGCTTTTCGCTATGCGCTGAACTGGCGGCCTGGTTCTGGTTCCGGCTCGGCGAAGAGTGACAACAGGGGACGAGACGAGAGACGTAGGCTTTGACGCAATTTTCCCTTTTGCTGGCGGCGGAATTCTTATGAAGATAGGGCTTCGGCGGAACATTCTCAAGAAGAATTAGGGTATCAGGGGTACGTGGACGAAGGAAACCGGGGGGGGGGAAGACGACTTCGGCGTGATGCAGGCCGAGAACGAAAAAGAGCCAAGCAACGCGCCGCGGTGGCTGGCGGTTTCGCTCGTCTTGGAACCCCACCGCTTAATGCATAATGAAGTTAGAAAGAGGCACGAGGGACCCGTGGGAGTAGGCAGAATGCAGGTGTCTATTCCCGTGGCCTCCACCACGGCCAGGGACTGCGTTGCTGCAGAGAGGCGGAAGGACAGAAGGACAGGCACGAATGGCCTGGGGAAGTTGAGGTTTGGCAGGACGGTGCGGGACCCACTCTGGGTGGATACCGCCGGTACGACTCCGCTCCAGCTCGGGTCCTCCTCCCCCGCGACCCCGGGGCCACTTACCTGCGTCAGTGGAGCATTTCCCCGATTCTTCTGTTTACTTGCGGTTTGGTCCCGACTTTCGAACCCCGTCGCCTCTCCATGTCCATTTCTCTCTCTCCTCTTCTTTCCTGACTGGTTCGACTTTCCTAACCTGACCAAAGGGCGGCTAGATGAACCCTATTTCTCCTAGCTCGTTGCGAGGTTCGCCGCCGGCCGACCCTATTTTCATCCCAGTGTTGGGGAAGTCATCTCCGCACCCACGTCCGCACTGGATCTTTGGGGAGACTGACAAAAGATGGAGAGTCTGGAGAGGAACTGAACCAGATTTGAGGGGAAACAGCGGGCTTCTCCCCAAAATTCCCCCAGGTTGCGGAGAGTCCCCCCCCCGGCTCAGGTACAGCAGAGTGGAATGCAGCGCGATGTGAACAAAATTCGAGTCATAAATATGTGTCCAAATGCGCCTTATTACACAGTGATGGCAATTCCAATTGTCTGGTCACGCACTCGGACGCAATGAGGACTAGGTCACTCTCATCCCTCGTTCCAAGCACTTTCAATGATGCATATCGTCGATTTCTTTCCACCATCTAGAACATGCACTACACACGACAAAACCCTATGGGATCACACTCTGGCCACGATATTCGCTTCACCCGTGTGACCTATCAATCCAGTCCGGGGAAAGAAAAATGAAGACACAGCCAAGTCTGATAGGAACTGGCAGAAGCATCAAAGGTACCCAGATCCGCGGCCAGAACCAAGCAGGCCAAAATAGCCGCAGGCGCACACCAAGCTTTGGCAGGCCGTACCTAGCCAAGATGAACGACGCGGATGTTCACCGGCTCACTCAAACCAATCCCGCCCCCGGTATCCGGAAAGCCGAGCCCTCTCGCCAGATTTACATCTGCCCACAGCAGGTCTTCCTTGTAATCCACCCAAACCATGCAACACGCACCAGAAAGAAACCCTCCGTGTCCATAATGTGCCCTTCTCGCCGTCTGAACGGTACCTAGCCAATTGACCAATGCAATCACGCCCACCGTCGCCGCGTCGTGCCGACCCGTCACCCCGTGGGCCCTTCGCGTCCTTTGCCAAACGGCTCTCGACCAACCCCAGCCCTGACTCGTGCCGGTTTACCCATGAATGAGATGGGAAGCCCCCCTTTCCGCGACATCTCATCCAATCTTCACGCCAGATTCTTTCTCTCTTCTCCAGATATTAGCAAGTTTGGGGGGAGGAAGGTCGGAAAGGGGCAGTGTGCGAGACTCAGACGACGCCCACTTCTTCGCGAAGGTCTCCCGTCATCTCGGTCGAAAGATGTCTCGTTGGCTTCCAGTGTTTCTTCACCTGAAATCGTCGAATAGAAGACGTTCCAATCTCCACAGGGCCCGTGGGGTTAACACATTTGCTCTCGTCGTCCCTTTTCGCGGGGGACCGAAGTGCCCCCCACTGGAGAACACGCACTCCCAACAGAAAACCTTGGGGTAAAAGTGAGGGTTTAAATCCGGGGTTCGACAAGCGGACAATAGAGTAGACCAAGTCTGGGAGCGTGATATATCCAGACACTCGCCTGTCCTCTCTCCCCATGCACTCCTCCCACACTCCACTCAAGTGCCGTTCATATATAGAACGAGGTAGCATTCATCCATCATCCCCTCTACCTCTCTTTTCGTTCAGGTTGCCCAGCGTCTTCTTTCTCAGGCATAGATACCCTTCAATCCCTCGTCGACTCTTCGCTGCAGTCGCGTGTCAAACGACATCAACACCTCACCACCATCCATCCGATATCATCCACACACACACATCCATCAAAATGGCATCAACAGAAGTCCCCGACGTGACGCCAAACCCAAGCAAACCTCCCTCCACGAACTCGAATGCACCACCTCTTACGAGAAAGCCCAAGCAACCCGCCTCGAAAACTTAGACGATGAAACTCTCCGCCTACATCGGCGGCAACATCACCGTCTCTCGCGAACGAAGCGACGAGCTCCGCAAGAAGATCGACCGCCGCATCCTCCTCGTCATGATCTGCACCTACTTCCTACAGGCCCATCGACAAGGGCACTCTGTCCTTCGCTCCGTCATGGGTCTCCAGAAGGACACCGGCCTGGTCGGCCAGCAGTTCTCATGGCTCACGACCTGTATCTACATCGCCATTCTCTTGGTTGAGTGAGTACCTCACACTCACCTCACTCGAGGTGTCCCCCCCCCCTCGCCTCGTCCCGCGCCCCATTCTAATCAACGTTCAACAGATACCCTCAAAACTGGATCATCGCCCGCGCTCCCATCGCAAAATACCTCTCCTTCCCCATCATCGCCTGGGGCGCGCCACCCTCGCCTGCCACGCCGCCTGCACAAACTTCACAGGCCTAGTCGTCGTCCGCACCCTTCTCGGTATCTTCGAGTCCGCCTGCCAGCCCGCCTTCGTCATCCTCTCCTCCATGTGGTACCGCCGCGAAGAGCAGGCCTCCCGCGTGACGTACTGGTACATGATGAATGGCGCCCAGCAGTTCACGCACGTCAAGGGCGGGCCCCTGAAGGGCTGGCAATGGCTCTTCCTGAGGTAAGTTGCACTCCCGTCCCTGAACTCTACGCAGAATGCCAACTCACGACGCAAAAAGCTACGGCGTTATCTCCGTCATCTTAGGCGTCTTCGTCCTCTTCTGGATGCCCAACTCCCCCATGCGCGCAAAGTGCTTCACCGACCAGGAGAAGCGCGAAATGGTCGAGCGCGTCCGCGACAACCAGACCGGCATCCAGAACAAGACCTTCAAGCGCGAGCAGGCCATCGAGGCCCTCAAGGACCCCCCCCCCCCCCCCCAAGTCTGGGGCTACGCCTCCATCGCCCTCTGCACCACCCTGCCCACCTCCGGCCTCGGCGCCTTCGCCAACATCATCATCAAGAGCTTCGGCTTCAGCACACTGGAGGTTCAGCTCCTGGTCATGGTCCTCGGTTTCTACATCATCTTCGTCCTCCTCGGCTCCGTCTGGCTCGTCAAGAAGACCAACCAGAACCTCTACGTCATGCTTGGGTTCTGCATTCCGCGAGTTCCTTTCCACGCACGTACATACACACAACTGCGATGTTTCTTTTGTTTCTAACGCAATCGCAATGCAGCTCCGTCGTCGGCACCGTCCTCCTCATGACCCTCCCCGACCAGACCTTCTCCCAGCACGTCGGCCTGCTCATCTGCTACTACATCACCCTGTCCTTCTGGTCCGCCCAGAGCCTCGCCCTCTCCCTCATCTCCCGTAACATCGCCGGCCAGACCAAGAAGCAGGTCGCCGTCGCCCTAAACTTCATCATCTGGGCCACCGGCAACGCCATCGGCCCCCGGGTATTCCTCGACTGGAACGCCCCGCGCTACTTCGTCGCCTTCGCCACCCACCTCGGATGCTACGCGCTACTCATCCTCATCATCATCGGCCTGCGGATTCATCTCGTTCGCCAGAACAAGAAGAGGTACGAGATGGCCGCTTCCGGCTTCGCCGAGGCTTCTCCCGACTACACCGCTCACGCCTTTGAGGATATGACGGATAAGGAGAACTTGTCCTTCCGTTACTTATTCTAAGATTGTGTAGTAGCGTGTGATTTTTTTGGTATGATCTATAATGAGAATAATAGAATCGATGGCTCATGCTCTTTGGACTTCGACTGACTGCGGCCGTGCAAGCCCTCACTTTGAGTGGTTGTGCTCTGTTCTTGGCACCAGCCAAAGACACGTCCAACCCGCCCTGAGTCGAGGGCGGAATAGTTTCCAATCTGTTTGCTTGCAAGCCCGACGGAGTCATCGCCATATACAGAAGCTCCAAGGTAGCAACATGTAGCCGAATCAAGCCCTCTTGACGCCTCCTGACGCTAAGCACCGTAATATTGGGTTACCATCGTCACGGGACGATGTCACTTTTGAAATTTTGGAGTCAATTCGACCATGTTCAGACTTCCGTATAAGACTCCATTCGACGCACATTGCCGTTTTTGGCAGCTCTGTATTTTTCTCTCCTCGTCATCACCCTTTGCAGGGGAAGAGGGAAAGAGGATAGAGGGGCGCAGCACATGGCGGAAGCCCTCCTTGACTTGAGCCTCCTTGAGGCGTCGCATGGGATGAGGGAACACAGGAATCGCACGTATGATGTTGCCTAGGTAGTCGGCTTCACGATCCTAATCTGGCACTGCCGTCTTTGCGGCGCAGGGTTCGGGGATCTGGATTCGCCGGACAGTCCTGCGGGATCCGGCGGGTCAATCGGCCGGGCTGGTAGGGTTTGCTCCGTCGGGTTCCGTTTCGGACCTTCGGTCAGGAAACCGGCCAAGACTTTCGTGAGCAGCCTATTCTTTCCGGTCGACGATTGCTGTGGTTGATTTTCCAGCAGAATGTCTTCAAAGTATAGCAACATCATGCACCATGAAATTGCGAAAGCCGAGAAAATGATAAATCCCATCTGTATCTCTATAGAAGTCTATGGACCAGCAACATCGACATGAGAAACAGTAGAAAACAGAACAGAAAAGTCCAACTTGTTCTTCGTCGTGAGACTGAGAGGTGTAGATGCGCTTCCAGGCGCTGATGGCCGCTATGCCAATGCCGATGCCGATGCAGATGCAGATGCAGATGCAGATGCCTTCGCCTGAAACAAAATGTTACTCCCGCCATGCCCCAAAATACCCATGAATCCTCGCTAGTAATGCATGCACTCGGACCAGTACACCTACTATCATTCGTCGTCGTTGGTCCGCGCCCACTGCAATACATCTCAGTACCAAGTAGGCGGAACAGACCAATGTCGAAGCATGTTGTTAACAGCCTTGTTCCACTCATACTCAAAGCACGCCGCAAGCTGCGCGGCCTCATCCGCAGAAGGCTCACGACCACCCCACATCTCGGGCTTCGAGGCCTCAAGCGCGGCGTAGCCCGATACCAGACCACTGGTAGAAATCGTCAGTAACTCCGCTCTCGAATCTTCTCGGCTCGCGCGCACACAAAGTAATGCAAACGAGAATATCTCTGGGTGGGATGTGGGACCACGCACTCTTCCTGGATCTTCATCAAGCAAAGCCACGCCAAATTCCAGCTCTTGTTCGAGTTGGGGTCACTCCGTACTCGGACGTGCGCGTCGTATAGCATGTCGCCGCAGAATGGGTAACTGCGCGTGAGTCCGCGCAGTTCTGTGAGAAGCTGGTTGCTGTTGACGTAGTAATCCCACGCCGCCGTCATGGGGCCTTGGAAGGCGACGGCATCCTCCTCGTTCTCGCACGTCGCCGCCACGCGCTCGATGCGGCATAGCTCTGTGAGGGTGTTGACGCGGTGGGTTTCGAGGGAGTCGATCAGTTGTTGCACGGAGCGCTAGTGCGAGATTGTGTGTGTGAGTTGTAGTGTTCCATCGGATCGGGTGATAGTTCTCGGGGGGGGGGGTTCATGAATGATCAAGGTTGTTGAAGCAGGGAATATAGGAATTGGGGAGCAAGGGACGGGAGGGAGGACGGAGATAATACGAAGAAGAGGCCTTGACTAACTTGAACCGCCCTCGGCTTCTTAGTGCTGCTCTTGGAGCTGCGGTGGCTAGACGAGCCTCCCGAACGGCCGGAACGAGACGAGGACATTGTGGACGCGGTGATGAGCGGAAAGGATGAGACGTTTGAGTGAGGCGAGTTGCTGAAAACGAAGACAGAATGTCTTGGACCGTAAACCCTGTGTCGTTATCGAAGTCGCTTGGCAATTCACTGATGTCTGTTTGTACGCTGTCGATGCTGCTTTGAGATTCAGATTTTGGTGCGGGCGAGCTTGAAGATGATATATATCCTGTTTTGAATTTTCTCTTGGCGTCAGGCGCATCACGATAGGTGGCTAGCTCCGAGAAGCTGTGAAGATGTTCTGCTCGTAACGTTTAGGCAGCCAAGGATGTCCAGCTCGAGAAGGTCGTATCCTTGGTGACGTCGATGGTTGAGATAGCCGTTAGATGGAGGCAAAATTGTCCGCAGCAGTGACGGACGGAGAAAGCGAGTGACTATGATGTGAACATGCATGAACAGAGCCTCGAATGGTTCTGTCTGATCCTGAGATATGTATGTATCGTCGGCTAACACCGAGAGAGGTTATGCAAAGGTGGCTGATTTTCTACGGAGAAGACGATTCTTATGGTGATTATATGGTGATGATAGATATTCGAAAGCAGAGAATGACCTTTCGAAAACAGCAACATCTCTGCGGTAGACAGACTGGACTGGGTCGTCTAAGCCACACGTACGAGAGCCAAGCATCGCGCCTGCCATGGAGAGAATCAAACCCGTAACCCTAAACGTAGAAACATGCAACCCGAGGCCTAGCTTAGGGCTGAGTTTGGGGCTGATGGCAGGCTTCGGGAGGTGACTCAGGAGTACGGCAGCTAAGATGATGAGGTCGAGCCACACGACGGTCTAGGGAGTGTACTCTGTCTGGCACAGATGTCCGAACGGGTGGATGGCGCCGTCCCGGTTTGCAAGCCTAATTTGTCCCATGGAGCCGGCTATGCATGGGTAGTAGTTAACGGGAAGAATATTCCATCGTTCAAGGGACCGTCGACGTCAAGGTCGAGGGGGAACAAGGGCGCGTGACCTTGCAGACAGATGAGAGAGAAGAGGCGGCGGGTTTGGAGCGATGATTGGTGAAGATGAGGCCGATGCTCGGCCGAAAACCTGCTGACAGAGCAAACATTATTTTTGTCTTTGCGGATTTCTGGGAGCTACCCTGGACAATGACGATGAGATTGCTGTTGTGCGAGACCCAGCTGCCGGGACGGCAACCCTACCAGCGATGCATGCCTCCGGGATGTGACAGATTACAACCCTTGCAGCTGCAGCCCTACCAGGAGTCTTTTACGATGAATGAGGACTCATAGGCTGGGTCAGCGAAAGGAACGAGCACTCCGCGAGTGTCGTTGGGTCCCGAGAAAGGCGACGTGCGAGGGTGAGATTTTAGTGGGGGTCATGTCTGTGGCATGGCCTTCAACGGCCGCTCACGACCAGCCACCTCCGGAATCTGATTGATCCACGCACTCGAGGGGCATCTGCAGGTGACTGTGGACGTCTCATCTCGTGGCCGGTGAAGGATGTACTGTACTGCAACGGATGTAGGCGAGGCGTGGCGCTGCTAGCTGACACTGACTGAGGAGTTCTTTCTTGGCGACTGGTGGGTTTGGAGGAAACGGTGGTTTGAAACGACCAGCGACGGAGTTCTTGGTTTGCATTTGCAGACACGATAGTGAAATGCTCGGGTGAAGTGGCGAGCAGACGCGAATTCGATTGCCGGAGTTCGTGGATTCGAAGCGGGAGACGATCAGGATCGTGAGGAAGACCTGACCCACAATGACGACGGCCCGGAGGTCGGCGATCACTCAGCCAGTGAGGTGATTGCAACTGGGTGTCGTATTACGCACGTTGGTTATCCCGCCAAAGGCCAGTAGGATACCATTTCTCAGCGCACATAGTATCGTCCGAATGTCTCACTCAACCTTAGTTCCCGTGTGATGCCGTCCCAAGTCTCGGATGACGAGATAGGTACCTTGCAACTACACATGTGGCGAGGATTCGATAGGGCTGAACGTTGGTTACCTCGATTAGAGTCAGAGTTGGTCTGTTCGGAAATGAGCTGCCCCGCGTCTGGCATTACTGTACAGAGGGGCGAGCTCTCTGAACTTTCGTCTCAGCCCGTAACGCTGATAGATTTTCGGTTTTCCTAGGTAGTGCGGATACCAAGACGATGCAGCCATTCGGGGATATGAACGACTTGCATCAGATCGACAGTGGCATGCCCTGTCAAAGGCCTTCGATAGGAACGAGGGTGATGTGGCCCAGACTCAGATGCAAGGTCGGGCAGACCTGTGACACATAGTTTCCATCGTGTGTCATTGAGATTAACCAATGATGTTGTCGAGGAGGTGTTTCTTGGGTCGTCGGAAATGTGGTGCTGGAGGTGAGGCTGTCACAGCTGAGGCTCAGACGCAGCCGTCCCTGACAGATTGATCGACAGATGCGGCCGCATGGCAGCGCGACCAGCGATCGCGGACCTGGACCCGACCGCAGATCCATTTCATTATCCTGTCTGGGCCCCTGGGGTAGCTCATTGTAAGCGCCGAGCAGTTTTGCTGCGGCGTTAATGCAGAGGTGAGGGAGGCATCGCGGATTCTGGAAGGTCGTATCAATATTTGGCGAGGCAGACTCGCACAGGCGGCTGTTTCGCGATGCGCGGGGGTTGGAGAGATGCTCAAGCAAGAACCGAGGCAGAAGATGTCGACGGAAAGGCCGTCTATGGCCAAGAAAAGGAAATCGTAAGCGCGGGAATGAGGTGACTGACACTGACTGTAAGTGGTGCGGTTTGCTGCGGTACGTGAAGATGGGGGACTGGGATGCTGTCAATTCCGTGGATAGAAACAGGGCAAGTGCTAGTGTTGTCAAATTGGGCGTAATTGTACGTATATTCGTAATACTATAGTGTGTGTGTTTTTTTTTTTTTACATATTCACCCTTATTTAGGCGCGTCCCAACCCCTTTTTCCTGCGTGCACCCCGGTCACAGTTAGCGCACCCGGGCCGCTTCAGGCCTGTGTGCAGAGCCGGACTTATAACAATAAGGATCCCATGCGCAGTTAGGGGTCAGAAATAAGGGTCTAATAAGTGTGTTAATTAAAGTTATATAAGCAAAGCTATCCTTATACCAAATTACAGTATGCCTAATGCTCCTCTTATATATTATTAAGCCCCTGGGTTATCACTTATGCCCTTAAATCACTACTTATACCTCTAACCTATATATAGCTTAATATTACACTATATACAGCTTGCTTATTGCAGTAAGGCGCTACTTATAGTTATAATACTCCTCCTTACTAAGAACTTAGTTTATATATATATTAAACCTTCTTAGTGCTATTCTCTATAGTAGTATTAGCTCTAAATAGCCTTATACTACTCCTCTTATAGAGTTATTTAAAGATTATTCTTCTAAGCAGCTTTATAAATAGGTTAGCTATATTATCTATTAATAATATATACTTAAAGTTAACCTTACTATATTTAATAACCTCTTATATAAAGTGGTTATAAACCTATATATACTTTATATAGTTATTTGCAAACTCTCCCTTTATAAGTATAATAGCTTCTATATTATTTACCTATATATAGAGAGGTCCTCTAAGCTCTACTCTAAGTTTACTTAGAAAATTATATATCTAAAGCGCTTTTAATATAGCAGATAATACTATATAGTACTTAGCCTTAGTTAATAACTTAGAGACTATAGCCTATTATTATAATCTCTATAATATAGGCCTATTAGCTATAAAGAAGATCTATTCTATTATTAAGTATGCTATATTTTTATAGCTAGTATAGTTACTATTAATATAGCTATAGAGACCCTATTTATTTAGGTTTCCAGCTTTATATTTATTATTATAACTTATTATAAAGGAGGGATATATATTGAGATATTATATTAAGCACTTTATATCCTTTTTATATAACTTATTAGGATAATAGGAGAACCTAGCTTATAGTTCTTCTTAGTGAGGTAGCTCGCTTACGTAATCATATTACGTAATAGGAATATTATGTAATATAGCTTAGGTAATTAAGGAGGTATTAAAATAGGTATTATTTCGGCTTATTTACTAGTAACTAGCTAGGTAGGGGAGAGAGGAGTTATTTATACTTATTCTAGCCCTTCTAGAGGCTTCTATT